>PVIR01001598.1:0-118948 GCA_004026965.1 Petromus typicus | reverse complement strand
GAGCACAGAACTCACACTTTTGATCACATTCACCAGTAATCAGCATTGGCTCAGAGTGGCTTTACTTTGAGTTTTTTAGTTATCTATGAATTATTGTTATTTCCATATGGGTTGGCATACTATCTGTGGTAGGTGAATTTTAGAGTCAAAATCAGTGAGCAGTGAGGGCAAGTCTAAACAAAGGAGGTAAAATAATTTTATTTGCTTTGAGCACTTACAAAATGCACAGCCAGAGGAACTTTAGACATTTTCAATGAGAAAAAGATCTTCCTAGTTGAATAAGTTTGTATTTATTCAGTTATTTCAAATTGCAGAACTAAACTATGTTTCCTTTTTTCTTTTTCTTAAATTACCAGAAATCTCATGATGAATTTCATGGTCATTTAGAGTAATGAGTATTTTCATTTAGCTTTGGGTATATTTATTTCTCTGTTCCTATGTCTTCTTCTCCATTGTAATGGTATCATTATATTTATATTTCATTATAGTCAATCATGAGTTGTGTATATTCTAAAACAAGGAAGATATAATTTGCTTCCTGGAAAGCCCAGGTGAGAAGGGATTCCCTGCTTGCAGAAGAGACATGAGGATAAGGCAGTAACAGACCTGGAACTGTCAGCCCTTGTTTGTCCCATTCCAAACCTATGCTTCCTTGGTTTTTTGTTTGTTTGTTTGTTTGTTTTGTTTTTTGTAAAGATCCAATTTAAGAACTTGGGTTCTTGAAGTTTCTTTTTTTGATAAAAAAAAATGAGACTTCATTTAGTCCCCAAAGAAAACAATCAGAAGAAAATATTTTATTGATATAAAACCATTTGGGAAACACAGACTCTGCTAGCATCACAAGTTTCTTTATTTCTGGGTTGCCCATGGCCCAGGTTTCCTCAGTTGGAGAGAAGGGTGTTATCTCCTGCTCTGATCCACGTTCTGCTATGAGTTGGCTGCTCCTCACTGTCCATAGCCCCACTGGTCATCCTTGGAGTCGTGGACATGGGAGGAACCAGATTAAAACCAGCTCTACCATACAGTTGCCCTGGAAAGCTGATCAACATTTGTAAGCCTCATATACTATTTGTAAATTGGAAACACCCATGAAAACCTATTTTCTAAGGCTATTGTAAAAATTAACTAAGCTTATGTTTGCAAAATAATTAACATAGCAAATGGCACAAATGGACAAAGGTGTTTACTAACAGAAACAGACATTAGTGTTTTATGTGTTCAAAGGAGTCAGGCATAGTGGCATACTCCTGTAATCCACTATTGAGAGGCACTATTGGGAGGCTGAAACAGGAGGATCAAAAGTTGGAGCAGAGTCAACTTAGTGACTTAGCCAGAACCTGAGGCAATTTAATAACTCAGTGAGACTCTATATCAAAAAATTTTTAAAGGGCTGAAGATGTAGCTCAGATAGAAGACTCTAAGTTAAGCTGCCAGTAACACATACCTTCACACATGAACACATATACACACAACTGCACTCATGGAGGCAGACTTTATAAACCTGTTTATGTAACACTAAGTCTACAAGTGAACCCTGTGAACCAACAAGGTACACAGAAGGTAACTTTTCATCTTCAAGCCATTAAGGAACATTTAAAAATACTTGGTCCCATACTCAGTTATAAAGGAAACTCAGCAAACTGAAGGACCTATTACTTCTATTAATTAAAAGAAATTTAATTAAAAATACATAGAAACTGGGCTGGAGATTTAGCTCAGTGGTTCCAGAACCTGCCATGCAAGCACAAGGTCACTGGTTTGATCCCTGGTAACCACATACAACAATGCCAGGCACGATGGCTCACGCCTGTCATTCCAGCACTCAAGAGGCAGAGACAGGAGGATTGCTGAGTTTGAGGCTAAGTTCAGGATGAGCCTGAACTACAAAGTGAGACCCTGTCTCAAAAAAAAAAAACATAGAAATTTGAAAGCCACAACTGAAAATATAACTAAAAAGTTCATATATTGTTAAGTGTTTCAAAAATTAAGCAAAACCTTCTAAGTAATAAATCAAAGAAAATATCATAATAGAAAATTTATTTTGATTTAACAATAAAAACACTTAAAAATCTTGTGATGCAACTAAAGGATATTTACAGGGAAAACTTTGGCTTAAAAAAGCTTAATATAGTGAGCTGAGGTTCAACTTATGGAGTCAGGAAGAGCAACAGAGCAATCCCTCAAACGAGAAGGTCCGAAATAAGAAAACTAAGAGCAGGAAAAATAAAATGCCATTGTTAAAAATTATAGTGGAGTAAAGCAAAATTAACTTTTCTCATGTATAGAAAAGAAAAAGGACTAGGACTATAGCTCAGGGGTAGGGTATTTGTCTAGCATTCATGAGGCTCTGTGTTCCATTCCCAGAAACACACATGTACACACACACACACATGCACGCACACACACACACATTCATATGCACACTCCTGTGGAAGAACAGACCTCAAAGAGAAACTGTGGGGATCACATGCAATATCACTCTGTCAGCTGCACAAGACTGTTCATATGCACCTCCATTTTAATTTCACTTACTGAACACTTATTTCCTAATTACCTATTCTGTGCCTGGAGTCTCACCTGGAGCTGGAGCTACATGCTTCATGGAACGTGCTTTCTATAGGGCTGTGGATGTCAGCCTTAGAATGACCACAGGTGTCTGATGGTTTATATGTAGGTATCTCACCAAACTACATGTGCTTCTAGGAGAGGCATTGGGGAGGTGACTAGATCATGGAAGTGTGATACTCATTAGTCCACTGAGGGATTTGTAGCAAAATCTTTGAGAATGAAGCCTGGTTAGAAAGGTGAGTCACTGGGGACTTGGCCTGGAAGGGACTATCTCCCTCTTTCCTCCTTTGATCTCTCTCTCTCTCTTTCTCTCTCTCTCTCTCCCCCCCCCTCTGGTTTTACCTGCCATGTCATATGCTCTTTCTCCTCCTCCAGGCCCATCTTCCATGCCACCTTGCCTTAGACACAGCTGACTATGGACTTAAACCTCTACACACTGGGAGACAAAATGAGCCTGTCCTCCTCAGAGTTGTGGTAGATGGATACGGAGTTCCAGTAACTAAAACAATGGGACAAAAGGATGTAACCTATTTGAAGATGTTTGGAAGACTCTACTGGAGAATGGGGTTCAAGAAGAGATCCAGAAGCAGAGCAGAGGGAGAAGAATTCCTAGCAAAGAGAAGGGCAGATGCTTGGTAAAGTTCCAAAGAGCGGCAAGTGTGGCTGAAGCACAGTGGGGTGTGGTACAGGCCTGGGAGGCAGCAGGGAGAGGAAGGAGCACTGTAGATCCTTGCAAGCTAGGTTTAGATTCTCGATTCTTAAGGGCAATAGAAATGTGCTATGCTGTCCTAATTAAGGGAACACAAAGGATTGCAAAGAAGTGGAATGAAAGAAATTAATTAAAAGATCACTAAACAGTCCAGGGGAGACAGATGACAGTGACTTGAATTATGATGACAAAGGTAGACATGGTGAGGGGGAATGGGTTTCAGATCTATTTCAAGGATACAATCTACATGCATCCCTCAGAGCTCAGAGAGGTTGCTTATGATATCCCAGTGACTCCAATCAGAAAGAATGATTAGGAGGATATCGCCTTGAGGTGCAGGCTTTGGATAAGGTCCTGCTGGTTTATTCAGCAAAAAAGTGCACTGAAATGCTTCCCCTTTTGCCTCTTGGGTCAGAAGATATTGAGGCTGCTGATCTGCTGGCAATGGCAAAGCCAGTGACTCTTGCATCCTCTGGTGAGGTGTGATGTGCTACTCTTTAGTGGAGAACCTGGCTGCTCTGAGTGTTGCTAAGTTTGGTTTAATTTTCCTTCTTAAAAATATACTGATGCAATATACCCAGAGGCTCAATGTTCATTAACCTTTTAACAGTCCTGTAAACAATACTCTGCTTGTTGAAAACATTTAGCATTAGGATTTTCATTAGGCTACTTTGTTAAATTCAGGGACCCAGCCCTTAGCACCTAGTCGTTGAGTGATACGGAAGATCCAAACCATCGCAAGCCCTTTGCACACAGGTGCTTTCTCCTGGCAGGAACACCCATTCTCCTCTTCCTACAGTCATTTCTCTCACTGGTAACTTGTCACTTCCTCTTGGATGTGAATCAACCCCATGTCTAAGTAGTTTCTTTTTTAGTGTTTGTTGTGTCATTGTCTTCTTTAACAACACACAATCCAGCCATTTTTGTGTGAACATATGATTAATGTCTGTTTCTTTCTTTCCTTTTTTTTTTTGAGACAGAGTCTCGCTTTGTAGTTCAGGCTGGCCCTGAGCTCAGCCTCCAACTCACATCACAGCAATCCTCCTGCTTCTGCCTCCTAAGTGCTGGGATTACAGGCAGGCGTGAGCCACCACGCCCGGCACTGTCATATGTGGTACTGATTGCTGCTGGGTGTGAGTCTCCACACCCAGTATTGTATGTGGTTACCAGGGATCAAACCCGGGTCCTTGCGTTTGCAAGACAGGTGCCGGAACCACTGAGCTAAATCCCTGGCCCTAATAGTTTTCTTTCTCAAAATCTCGACCATATCTTGATAATAGGAGAACTAATTTTGATTTCTAAATACAAGTAAGTACTTGTAACATTCAAAAATTAATGTGTAGATTATTCTACAACTTTTACCTTTATTTACAATAAAAGTAATAAATAAGTACAAATAAACAAACAAACAAAAAAGACTTACCTTGAGGTTGACAATAAGGAAACATAAAATAAATCTCAACAATTAAATGTTAATTTTGGAAATCTGTGTGTGGCTAATGCAATTTGAGAATAAGAAACCTCAGTGGGTTACAAGCAGAATATACATTTTTGTGAACAGAGCTTTCTGGGAAATGTGCCCAAACTTAAATCTTTTATGTTTTCAGAAATCTAGCTAGACTATCCTTCCTTGCCTCTCTTGTAGTTAGATAAGGATGCACCACTGAATACTGGACAATGGAAGGTGAACGGCTGCCTTTCAGGACTGGGACAGAGAAATCCTCTGCAAAAAGGCCTTGATATGTCTTCATTTCTGCTGACTTAGTATTTACTCCACAAACAAACTTGAGTACTAAGCTGAGGAATTACCTGTGTATATGTAAAAGGGGTCTGATATTTAAAAATCTTCCTCTGAACCTAAACAATTTACATATTTATCTTAACTTCTGTGTGTATGTCTCAAAAGGAATTTTTAAAAAACAAGGCAAACCCAAATTGCATGTAAATTTTACATTCTGTTTCTCCATTTATTCATGCTTATACTCATGGAAATTTAAAAATAAAATACTGATTGTGATATTAAAGAATAGTTAACTTAGAGATGTAGTAATAGTATTGTGGTTGAGTTAAACCACAAAAAAATCAGAACACTACATCTTTTTGACTCATGTGCTGAACTTTTGGTTGAAATGAAGGTTGTCTAGGATTTGCAGCAATGTGCCTAGGGTGGGATAAAGCACAGTAGGCTTGATTTGGTTCCAGAGAAGAACAAAAGAACCTGAGCCTATGTAACTGGTCTCAGCATATCATCCTTCCCTGTCTCCTAAATTCAGTATGTACCAAAGACAGCACATACAAAGGCCCTGAAAACCTCTCCCAACCTGATAAGGAAACACGGAAGGCCTCTGTCTCTTCCCAAGTACCTCTTCTACCTATGTTTCTGACAAGAATATAAGATGTTTTGTTAAAGCCATCTACACTGGAAATGTAACTGTTCAAGCTACAAGATGTTTCTACCCAAAATTTCAAGATATTCTGCCGACTCCACCCTTGTGCTTCTGTAAAAATGCTTGCCCCGTACATGAAGCCAAACCCCTACCAAATAGATCTCTTGTAAGTTGTTTCTCTTTCTGCTCAGGGTTCATACTTCAGGGTGACAACCCCTCTAGGCCTACTGTCATAACTAAAGGTTCCCTCCATTTCTCTGAGTATCAGTTTGTTTATTCGCCCCCAGAGACCTTGGATAGCTGTAACACTTGGCTGTAATGCTGAGCTGTCACTGTACAAACCTAAGACCATTTCTCATGTCTGTGTACATGTGTGTGTCTGGGAATTGCACCAAGGGCCTCACTGAACTACATCCCAGATACATTTTTTGTTTTGAAACAAGGTCTAAATAAGTTGCTCAGATTGGGCCCAAACTTATGATCCTCCTGCTTTAGCCTCCCAAAGTGTCTTACTTTCTTTAGACCAGACATTCTGTAGAAATTTCTCTCACTCACTGACTTTCCATTTGTTCTTTCGAGTTTCTGTGTGATCTTCTTCAGTTGGATTTTCATGCCCTTTGCTGCGCAGAAACTATACTCATCCAAGTAGCAGATGTGCTTTCAAATCCAGTTTATGCTTTTCTTTCTAGAGCACTCAGTAATATTTGGCACAGCAGACCAGTGCTTGCTCCTTGACCTCTCCCACTCCCTTTCTACAGCACTAATATTCTTCATTTATCTCTCTCTGGCTCTTTCTGACTTTCTGGACTTCAAATATGGAGGTAACCTTGGGCCAAACTTTGTAATCTGTTCTCCATTCACCCTCTCTCTTTTAGCTTTTCATTCATCCAATGGTTTAAATATTACTTACCTACTTAGTGACTCTGAAATCTATACTCCAATTTTAACTTTTCTGCTAAACTTCAGACTCATGACTCAAACTTAGAAATCTACAATCCCAGCTTGACTAAGGCCTACATAATTGGTATTTTAAGTTTAAGGCACCTAAATTATGCTCTCACTGTCTTCTCGGCCCCAAACCTGCTCCTCTTATGCATAGCTCCAACTCAGAAAAAAGGCAACTTTATTCCTGCACTTCCTTCACTTTCAATCTTGGAATTACTCTCAACTCTTTTCTCACATCTTTCAAATACAAGCAAATCCTCCAATTTTATCCAGACTCGACACCTTCTCACTGCTGTGTTTTCAGTCATGATCCCGTCTCACCTGGAATCCTGGTGAAATTTCTTTACCAGCCTCCAGCATTCTCTGTCTGCCCCTCAGATCTTGCCCTGCTTCAGTAAGAAAGTTAAAGCAACTGACAGATTATGTCTTTCTGTCCCCTCAATACCATAGCCTCTCATCTCACTCAAATGAAAAGCCAGGTTCCTTACGGTAGATTATATGCAGCTCTACGTGACTCACACCTGTGCTTCTCTGATTTTTGTTTTTGACTGTACAATGTTGCCTTCCTCTCTTTCCACTCTTCATTTCCTTCTTGTATCTGCTTCATTTGTGTTTACTGCTGAAACAAAATGACACCTGCCCATTGCCACCAACCTCTATCCATATGCTTTGCTTTCTCTCCTTTATTGCGCTTGTCTTTCTAATTCCATAATACTTTATTTAAAATATAAAAACTGAATTATACGTGGGAATGATAACATTTTAGATATCTGGATGACTAAAATACAGTTTCTACTTAAATTAAAACATTTATCATAGTAAAAGACTCAAAATACTCCCTCTTTCTCTAAATACATTTATCCAATCATTCTTGGAATCTGTTTTATTGTATAATATTTTAAAAATTTATGTTTACCATATTTCTGTTTTCCAATGGTCTCAATAAAAAAAATTTAAAATCACATTTGTCACTTTCACTTTGTGGCTCTCATCCAGTTTCTTTTGGACATTGTTGCCCTAGACCCATAATATTCTGCTCAGGGGTTGGGGATTTAGCTCAGTGGTTCTGGCGCCTGCCTTGCAAGCACAAGGCCTCAGATTCAATCCCCAGTAACCACATACAATGCTGGGCATGGAGACTCACACCCACCAGCAATCAGTACCACATAGCACAGTTCCAGGCATGGTGGCTCATGCCTGTAATCCCAGCACCTAGGAGGCAGAGGCAGGAGGATTACTGAGTTCAAGACTGAGTTCAGGACCAGCCTAAACTACAAAGCAAGACCCTGTCTCAAAAAAAAAAAAAAATCTGCTTGGGTCCTGCGGAAAGAATGCATTTTTTTGTGTAAAATTGATAGTGGCACGCGGGGACCACTGGCAGAATTTATCACATGGAAGCAGATGTTTGGAGTGTGAGATCTTGAGTCAGACATGCATCTACATACTGATCCCATCAGTTACCAGTGGGTGACATTTGTAATTTTATTCCCACATTTGCAAAATGAGAATAATATTGTGTACCACATAGAGTTATCATAAGAATTACTGAGATAATATTTATACAATTCTAAACCTAACAGCCGGTACATAGGAAGTACATTTCCCAAGAGTCAGGTGAGTCCACTGCTGGAAACTTATCCTTGGCTGGCCTTTCCAGTGTCCGTTGGAATGTCAAAAGTTTTCCTTTCTAAACCACAGTCTTGGAAGCACTTAGTAATGATAGCAACTCATTTCTGGTCATCAGCTGGGTATATGTGAGGTATATATTCTGTTATCCCAAGAATCAGAATTTACCAAGATTACAGTGCTAATTTGTGCCTTCAATTTCAGGCATCAAAACCAAGGTCTTGACTTTTCCTCTGCTTCAAACCTGCCCTGCCGTGAGAGTCTCCCAAAGGCTTCCCCAACACAGAGTAGGAAGCACTCACTCAGCAGATGGGCCTATCAGATATAATCTGCAGCTGGCTGCAACTGGCTATTAGTTAACCTGTTTTCACCAGCCCTCCATGGCTTTCAGATTCCATCCCACTTTCTGAGTTTTAAGGTCATGCTTAAGAGCAAAATTACTTGCCCAAATTCTACTAACTGACCCTACCTCAGGGGACCTCTCAGCTCCCACTGAAACTGACAACTGGCTTTGTGGAAGGACAGTCTGAAGACTTCCACGAGACCTGCTCACTTTGGGGTAGGTGGCTGTGCTTAGCTTATTTACATAGATTTGGAATTCTGCTGCTGTTGCAAAACTTGTACTTTGCAGAAAAGCAGTGCTTTGTTCAGTATCTGGGAGTAGGGGGTGATAAACAGCTGAGCCAGGCTGATGAAGCACACCACAGCTCTCACATAACCCTGGGAGCCAGTGATAAATGAAGACTTGAATCATGGAGTGAAATAGACCTACAGTGCAAAAATAGCGACTTCCAATGTTTTGAGAAGTAGAAAGTGTTGTATCTTATGTGAGTCGCTCTTAAAGTCCTTCACTTTTTATACATTGAAAGCCACCTTCAACTTATTTAAGGACATGGAAATTAACATTTCTAAAAGGTGAATGAAGTAATGCTGATTTGGTTTTAAAATCAACATGCATATTTAGAATTTTGTGACTCTGGTTGCACTTCCAACTGACTCCTCCTTCCTTGAAGACAATGGAAGCCATCTGGAAATAAGGATAATTTTGTTACTTTCTTATATTTCCCTTTGCTTTACATTGGTTTCCTGGAAAATCTGTCATTATAATCTGTGATATATTGTTGAAGAAGTGAGAGCTGGAATAAAGGTGAGTTTCATAGCTCTTAAACTTTAGCTGGGAGGATAGCTTTGTTCTCCTTTGGAACTTAACACCTATATGAATGTACTTTAATTCTTAGATTACTTCCTGGTAATAGTTATTTCTTTTGCATTTTTCACCCTGAAGCCCAGTAGTCTGCTCAGGAGAAGCAAGGGTGTCAATTTCTCTGGGCTTCAATTGACAGGAATTCAACTCCTCTAAGACTTGAGAACTTTAAGTGGGACAGTGGGGCTGCATGAAAGAATCTAGTTGTCTTATTCTGGCTTCTTGCTCTCTTCTTTCATCTCAACTCTTCTTTCCATTGGATTTATTCTCTCCAATTACAAATGGGCTCCTCTATCTGGTCTACGATGAGGGTGTGTGCTTCTGGTAGCAAAATCTGCAGACTTCGTCGTTCCAGCTGTTGTGTGCTGAACTTGGCTGGCCTGTGTTCCTGGTTCCCGGGGAGGAAGCCTCTAAACTCTTAGAATTTCCCTAGTGATAGAAGTGTTTTTGTGATTCATCATGGGCTGCTTCGACCACACCTGAATTTACACCAGAAAGGTGACTCATGGTCGACCCCTACATAGTTTCAGGGTAGTGGTTGGCCATCACTCAAAGGAAAGACCAACCATTAGATACTTGGGGCTGTGAGCCAGGTGATATCAGCCAGACCTCCTGGGAGATTGAGTTCAGCAGTGTGGTCAGTGACTCCATCAATCATACCTACATAATGAAACCTCAATAAAAGCCCTGGCACCCCTACATCAACTGCGGGGAGGCAGACACATCCTGAGGACATGGGAACCCTTCTAGACACACACTGATCAAATGTCTATGGCAATTTATGTCAAATAAAAACATTATAGTTTGTCCTCATCCACTTTATTCACAGGGTTTGGCACCATTCATCTTCAAGCTGTTCTCCAAAGTCAAAACAATCATGAAAGAAAAACATTTTGAATCAATGCAGGTACCAAGGCAGCCAAGAAAATATAACTAAAGACTCTTACAAAAGATAACTTCTGAAATTGTTTTAAAAAGTGGCAGGAACGAACGAGTAAGTGTGCTCAAAGTGAAGGGGGTCTTTCTCTAAACATTTCTGCTTCCTCAGACCAAATAATTCACTGTTTTAGAAATCAAGCCATCACAATTTAAGGAACACCTACTGAATGTAACCCTACTCAGCGGAGTTGAAGGACTTTAGACTTTTGAGATTGCTCATTCTCCAGTGTATTTTGTAGGAGTTGTGAAACATTTTCTACCGGTACAGGTTTTAGTCAATTAAGGCTTTATAGAAAATCCACCACCCAGAGCTGCTTGTGCATATTCCACGACAGGAGGTGCGTGTGTGTTCTAACTGGTGACCACTTTCTCATCTTTGTCTTATCAGCCTAAAATGAGAATGTCTGACATCTCAATCCCAGTTTTCCGAAGATCATTTGATGATTACTGCTATGAGGAAGTAGTACTGAGTATTTATACTATAAAGAAACCTAGGCTCCAAATAAATAAAGGGAGAACCAAAACACAGCCCAAATCTACTTCAAATACTATTCTAATATCTCAGAGTCTAAAATCCTTCAACTCAATAGGATAGTGTTACATGAGAAAGTTCTTTAAATTGTGATGGCTTCATTTCTAAAATAGTGAATTATTTGGTCCAAGGAAGCCAAAACGTTTAGAGGAGTATCTAGAAGTTGTAATTGTTTTCAAAATCAAAATATTTTGAATCAATTTAAAAATCAGATACAGCCAAAAATTAGAGGTAGAAGGAGTCTTACATCCTGTGAAAACCTCAGCACCATTCCTGGTTTTACAACTGTATTGTTGTGCCAGCTTGTGTGTTACTCATACTCTCTGGAATCCATGTTTCTATCATTAAAAATATATCACAACTTTTCTCTGGTATGAGAAAATAAAGATGTAAATGAGTCCTAGAATTGTATGCTATATATTGTGAAATAGAAAATGCTCAATGTAAAATAGGAAGAAGGGGGAAAATGTTGAGATTGAACAAAAAAGTAAGGAAACAAATTTTATGTATATGGGGGGGCGGTAAGGTGGGTAGGACTATGGGAAAAAATGAGAATTAAGTTGTGTCTTATACTGGTACAAATCCCCATTATGGAGTGCAATCATGATGCGTATATGTAATGTACCAATAAAGATTAAAAAAAAAAAAAAAAAAGAGTGCTAGAGTAGTCTATTTCTAAGCTCTCTTCCAGCTCTGAAATCTTATAAAACTGTCCAGCTTTCAAAGGGGCCTATTTTATGATAGATCACTCAGGTGAAAAATTAACTTTCAACAACCTAAGAGAGCACACAGCAGCAGCCCATTGCACCTCATGAGCAGGGCAGAGCATGCAGCAAATAACTGAAAGAAAAACTTGGAAATCACATTGATTTATTTCTAGGATGTATTTTTCTGCTTTCTCTGACAAATTTACTTTCAAAAACAGTCCAGTGAAAAAGAATGTCCCTGCAGGATATGCTCGGGCCCCTCAGTGGGTTTTAGTGCCTGAGCCCTACCTTCCCGGAAGTACTTCATGTGCATCGCTTGATCACCAGCCCCTCTGAGGGCAAGAAAGCTGGGTCCACATTTCCCCATAATGTCTCTCTCCACAGCACTGGTGGCTTTTTCACCAGGGTTAAGTTGCCTTGATGCAGTTTTTCAAGGGAGGAGGAGATAGTCTCCCCAGCAGTGCAGTGTGCCATAAACAACACCTGGGAGAGAAGGGGTGTGCATCAGGAGAGGGTGTGCCTGCAGGGACTGGATGAGGAAGGTTCTGGATGCTTTCCTGATGGTGAGGACATACAGTCACTTGCTTGTCACCAAAACAATATGCCACTGCCATTGCTTGAGGAATAACATGGTCTTCCAAGCCAGACATCTCCCTGCACAGGCCCTTGGCATGCACAGGCCTCAGTGACTTCATGTGGCTGGCTTTATTGTAATATAGGTACTCTGCACATCGTCAAGCTTGTGGGAAGAAGGTGTGGAGACAAGGAGAAAGAGGTTCCCTGGGAGGAATGGTATTCAAACTTGAAGTCAAGGCAAGTTGTGCTTTTCTTGGGTTTTTCCTTATACTCTGTGAAGGGAGGAGCAAATCCCCCTAACCTTGTGATCTTTCCACTTTGAAGATCTCATGGTAGGATGGATAAATCCACTCCTGGAAAGCCACTAGCAAACAGAAAATGGATCTGAAAGCCATGATGAGGCCCAAGCATGCTGGGTACCTCTGGTCTTTCTGCAGTCAGCCCTCTAACTCGCTGATAACTGTTTCTCTCTCCTTGGTCTGTGAAGAGGTATTAGCTTTGTCTCCACTGTTTGCTTTCTGCTTCTTTCCATCTTCAACGTTTCCCTGAACCTAGAACATTCTCACAGTAGCACTGTCACTTCTTCAAAGCCATGTCTCACAAAGGTTTTGCTCCTGTAACTGAGCTCCTCTGCAACATGAGAGCTATCTGTACTATGTTTGTAATTAGTGGAGCTGTATGATCTGTCCCATCTTGGTGCTGGTATCTGCTGACTGGCTTTTCTCGCTCAGTGGGGAGTTTCTTGGCTTTCTGTTTCAGGAGTGGTTCTCAGTCATGCTCTAGACACTGTGGATATCAAGTTGTGAGGTTCCCAGTTTTATTGAACCCTTTTACACCCCTGCTAACATGCAGTGTGCAGATCCATGAGGAGGGGACATTCAGCTCACCTCTTGGCACTCTAGTGACAGTGGGCATCAGCCTGATCCACCTCCCTCATTCACCCTCCCTGGAGCTGGAGGGTGGGAGTGGAAGAGTAGCTACCTGTGTGCCCCTGCTGAGCTCAGCAGTAGGTGGAGCCAATGGAAAAGTATTACAAAATAAAGATTTGGAACGATCTCTGTCTCATTCTTGGTAGGGAAACTACATTTTTGGAAATTCTCAAGCAAGAGGAGTGTCTTTGACCTTCATAAGCATCTTGAATCTCACTCTAGTTTATCCTAAGGGAACAGGTGGCTTGGGAAGGTGCCTGACCATCAGAAGGAGCAACCTTGAGATTAGAGGTTGGAGTTGTGAGCCAGCTGGACCTCTGGAAGGATGGGACAAGGGACATCCACTGAGCTGGAACTAGTGGCTGCTGATTTGATCATTGCTACCCACTTAATGATCCCTCTCCCCCAAATGTGAATATTGAAATTCAGTGGAGTTTCCTGGTGGGTGAACACATTGAGGTGTTAGAGGGTGTAGTACTCCTGACTACATGGGAAATGGCATGGGATCTGCACATTTAGGATGCTCTAGACCTCACTCTATGTGTCATTTCATTTGCTTGGTCCTGATTTTATCCTGTGTAATAAAACTGTAATTATGAGTACGGTGCTTTCCCAACCAAGCTAAGTCATTCTACTGAATTTTCAAACCTGAGAAGGTGGAGGAATTTCTTGAATTTATTGCCAGTTTATCATAAGTGTGAATGACTTAGGGACACTCACAGTGCAGCCAGTGTCTGGAGTGACAGCTAAATGGTTGGGAACTCTACCTTTAAACTGGTATCTGCTCTAACCCTGGGTCATTGGATATGGAGCTGTGCTGCTGCACACCAGTGGACGTCAGAACAGAGGGGACGTGAAATGCTGTCTGGGGCATCTCACACAGCCCACCTGATCTCACTGGAATGGATAATGGAAGTTCATTTTCCCAGTGGACCCTCCTGACACCATTCTACAAAGCCAGATCTCAACTCCTGGCCAGCCCTCCCCAGTGCACTGTTTTCACACACAGGTAGAGAGCCATCTCTCTGTTTAGCTCTGTTGACAACCTGTGGGAGAGGGACATGGATAATTTTCACTTTAATGTTTTGAGTGGGTGGATATTATCACAAGGTCCTTTGTTTATAGAGGCCGATTTCTTTACCTGCACTTGTTCGCAGTTCCAGGCTGCAGACTTCTGTAGTGCTTATCTGGGACAAGGGGGACTCTGAAAGCAGCCCAGAGAACTCCTCCGTGTTGTTCCTCTGGTCTTGAAGTCCCAGCCAGTTCACCCACTTCTACTATTTAGTTTTCCTGTGTTTGTTTGTTGTATTGTGTCCAGAGCATTTGATTTGTAAGAGGGAAGATGTGCAAGGAATGAGACTCTATCCTAACTGGAACCAAAAGTCTGTTAGAATAATTCATTAGTTAAATTGGGATACATTGAGAACAAAACAGCCTGCTGACTGTCAGGATGCCTGAGAAATATAGAACAAAGCAAAGATGCAATCTGCAGTCTTTCTTCCTGACTAATTTCAAATAAAATTAATTTTCACTTTCATCCACAGTTTCAGAGGTCTGACCACCAGGTGGTGTGCAGTCTTCTTCTTTCTCCTGGTCACCACTATGGAACCACCACGTGGCACTTGTCTTTCTCCCTTCTGATTGTATGAGCAGGGCCAGGATGCCAACATGGGAGAAGGGTCAGTGGCTGCCCCGTATTAAACTTTTTAGTCCCCTTTAAAGGATGGTTAGTTCTCCTTCTGAGAATGAATGATCACAGCCCTGTTAATAGTCTGAACATCAGCATCTCCCAAACCCGCTGCCTCTGCTGCTAGTTTTAGGAGTGAATTAACTCTGGCCAAAGATCTATCTTTCCAGTATTTAGAACTGTACTTTAAGGTTACACAGCTTTTACTGTGAAGCGCCTTCTTTTCTTCAGCTGGTCTCCATCTCAGGTGCTCTAACAGCCAGTCCAGTGTAATCCTGTCTAACACTGAATAGTCCCCTAATACACTTTACAAATCTGCTTGGTTCTGATCAACGTACTGTCACATAAGGTAATTTTCTTTTTTTGAGACAGGTTCTTGCTTTTGTAGTTCAGGCTGGCCCTGAGCTCAGCCTTAAACTCACAGCAATCCTCCTGCCTCTGCCTCCCAAGTGCTGAAATTATAGGCGTGAGCCACCACACCCATATGTGGTACTGATTGTTGGTGGGCCTGAGTCTCCACACCCAGTATTGTTGTATGTGGTGACCAGGAATCGAACCCAGACCCTTGCTCTTGCAAGGGAGGCACCGGAACCACTGAGCTAAATCCCCGGCCCCCCATATGGTGACTATTTATGCTTCTTCCAGAATACATACTACTGAGAATGACATTTTGCCTTTCCATGTATAGTCTTGTTCCTGAGATACAGGGAATGATCTACCTGAATGTTATAGGAACAAGACTAACTATACTCTAGAGCATACAGGATTGCTCTTCAACTTTCCTAATTTAACTGATGCATATTGATCACATTGGAAGTCACTGGTGGCTCATGTGGTGAGAAGGCATATGCAGTTAATAAGTTTAGAGCCTACATTTAAATAAATATGGATGGAGCATATATTTAAATCAAAGGCTAAGACTTAGAACAATTAACTATTGACATATGCAAGCCATTGGCTGGAAGAACTTCTGAGCTTGGGATAGCTGGATGACACACTGCTATACTTTAGATTTGGAATATCCCCATAACAGCCATATATTCCAGGCTCATTTTTGAGACTATCCCAAAGTTGTGCCTCACTAATGAGACATAATGGAATTACTAACAGGTAAAACCTACTAAGAGGAAGTGAGGTCACCATGGGAAGCCTTCAAGGGACCCTGGCCTTTGATCGCTCTCTGTTAGACTCCTGGCTGCCTTGAGGGGACATCTTCCTTTATTGTGTGCTCTCTGTCATGACGTACTGTGCCACCACCAGCCCAAAGACACAAGGACCAAGCTATGGACTGATACTTCTGGGAGCCAAGGTATACATTTTCTCCTCATAAGTTTATTTATCTTATTTTTCATGGCATTTGTTACAGTAACAAAACTGACAAACACACATGTTAACACTTAGATAAATTTTTAAATACAAAGCTTTGGAAAGACTTTTTGTACCTCTGATATCTAGAAAACTAGCAATCAAAATAGTTCTATATGCTATTTCTAAAAGGTAAATTTGCAGCTAGTTTTTATTTCAGAGATATTAGAATATGGTGATTAGCTGCATGGATTCTGAAGCCAGAAATCCTGGATTTTAATCTCAGCCATTTATCTTCTCGTGTTTCAGATTCTTTATCTATAAGAAGCAAACCTAATCTATTTGGCTGAGTTGTACACATTTAGCACACATAGTGCTTAGAAGATGGCCGGTATACGATACTTGACATAGGTGAGCTGTCATTAATCATTTGAATGAAAACATGTAAAACTAGAAGATGTTTATGAGGTATATTTTGTTAGCATGAGGACTGTGTTGCTGAGTGAAAAAATATTTCTTTTTTTTTTTTAGACAGTGTCTAAAAAAATGTCAGCATTTTCTCATATGGGTGGAAATGTAAATTGGCACAAACACTTTGAAGAGCATTTGGTAATGTTTATCAGAGTTTTCTAAAAAGTTTACATCCTATGGCCTGGCAATTTTACTTCTAGGAACACATTCAAACAAAATAATCATGGAGGGAAATCATATTTATTTACAGAGATGATCACTGGGGCATTATATAGTCTATGGTTTAAATATGTCTCTAAAAGTGTATATGTTGGAAATATAATCTCCAAATTTATATGTTAGTGGTATTTGGAAGTCAGCCCAGAAGACTTAATGAGATTAGATAAGGTCTGAGGGTGATGCTCCTCATGATGCTAATGGTGGCTTTGCAAGGAGAGAAAGAGACACAAGCAACACACTCTTCCTGTCTCAACACGTGATGCCCTCCACCATGCCATGACACAGAAAGGGAACTTCCCAGCCTCCAGAACCCTGAACTAAACAGACCTTTTTTATTTATAAAATGTCCAGTCTGTGACATTCAGTTATAACAATAGAAAATAAACTAAGGTGACATATAATAACCAGAAATAATACACAACACAAATCTGACAAGAAAGAAATTCCTTGCTTTAAAAGTTGACTTATATAAATCTATACTTCATTAGACAGCCATTAAAAGTAATCTGAAGAGGCTTTAATGATGAGGAAATGTTAACAATATAATTTAAAGTGAAAAATATTTCTAAACTGCAGAATTATCTTCATAAGAATCTTACCTTTTCACACCTGCCTTCTCCATGCTTTCCTCACCCTCCAAAAAAATTAAAAGTGTAGGAGTTTAAGCCACAGCTCATCACATCACGACTGCAGAGGACACAGTAGCCCTGTGACACTCTCACACACTGTCATGTTGAGTAACAACTCATGATTGTGGTAACAAACAAATCCTCAGACTGTTCTAATGGGAATGTAACGGTTTTGTTATCTTTCACCTGATGCATTAGAAGGATGGAATGCAAATTATTTCTCTATGTATCATGAGGAATTTAAGAAATAAAACTGTCTTTGCTTTTACAGATAAGAAAATTTGTTTGGGAGATAAATAATGAGTAAAATTACAAATGTAATTGGCTATGAGTATCAACTGCCCCAAAAACAAAACAGAGAAAATGCTTTGGGCAGAAAGCAGATTATCTTTATTAACTAAAAATGAACATTACCCTGTAGTAAAAAGTAGGGAGGAGAGAGGAGACAATGCCCGAGGAACATGACAAGAAGGCATTGTGTGGGGCAAAGATAGGACAAGAACTGTGAGTTCTATTCATCCAACTGTGACTCTGAAGAGCAGAAAGGTCTTACGTAGAAGGAGAACAAATGTCACAGAGACAATTACATGGAGCCAAGGGGCTCTCCAAGTCTGGAACTGATTGGCCCCCTTGTCTTTGGCCTTGTGTTGATGCAGTACATCACAACGGGAAGATATGGTACAGGAAGCTGCTCATTCGTGGAAGACTCAAGGATTCCACAAATCCTCCCTGGAATGACTCAGAATTGCACTCAGCTTTAGGGTTTTTCCCTTTCTGAAGCCGATTTACTGATATCATTGCTGTGACCCGACCCACCCTCTCCCCCCATCTTTTGGGGACAAGAGACTGCCTCACCATAAATGCCAGTATGAAGAGATTAAGAAATGTCTAGCAGGTTAGTGCACAATTGTGCATGTGTCCAGGGTCAATTAACTGAGGAAAAAAGATGTACCTGGCTACGAGTGGCAACTAACCAGTAGATTTGTAGACTAGATGGACAGAAAGGATAAAAAGAAGTGTGCACTTTTTAGCTCCAGTCTTCTTTAACAGGTGTGTCTTGCTGCCATTACTTTTGGATTTCAGTCTTTCAGTCTCTGTTCTCTATAGCCATGGCCTTCCAACAAAACCTTCAATGAGCTTCTAGGCTTTTGACCAGGGACTGATGCTGAATCTTTAACCCATCTGATTCTTTGGTGTCCTTCTTCTTGTGCTGAGCACCTACTGGATCCTCAGTCTCCTCAAAGCACAGACAAGCATTGTGGACCATCCACCTATAAATCTGCTACATGGGGTAAATTGGCACATAATTGAAACCATAGGCAATGATAGTATAAGTGGACAAGTGGAACTATATCAAGTTAAGAATCTTCTGCATGGAAAAGAAAAGAATGAACAGAATTAAGAAATAGCTTATAGAATAAGAAAAATATTTGCAAACTACTCGACTGAGAAGAGAATAATATCTAGAATACATAAGGAATTAAACAATCGGATTAAAAGTGAACTAAACAGAGACTTCCTAAAAGAGTACACAGTCAACAAATGCATGAAAAAATGCTGTTTCAGGGATGATCAGAAAATACAAATCAAATAAAATATCATCTCCCTTCAGTTGGAATGGTTTTCATCAAAAAGACAGAAAAATAAAAACTAGTAAGAAAATTGATGAAAAGGTAACTCCTCCAGATTAATGGTGGGAGTGTAATTTAGTATAGTTATGATGGAAAACACAGCATCGATTCCTCCAAAAACTTCAAATGGAACTACCAGATGGTGCAACAATTCCACTATTGAATATATTGCTAATGAAAATGAAATCATTATACTGTACCAAAAACATTTATTTTAGCACTATTCACAATAGCCAAAACATAGAACCACCACAGATCTTCTTTAGTAGATGAGTGGAGGGAGAAAAGGGGGTATGTTTATACAATGGAATACCACTCGGTGTACAAAGAACAAAATCATGTCATTTGCAGCAACACTTATGGAAATGCGGGTCATTATGTGGAGTGAAATAAGAAAGACACTGAAACACAAATACCACATGGTCTCACCCACTTGCGCAAACTGACAGTCACTCTGAGAATGGAATCACGGTGACTAGCGACTGGGAGGGTTTGGCAGGGGTAGGAAGAAGTTCCATAAGCACCACTAAGACTGAGAAGAGAGATTCTCATTCTTCTTTAGCACAGAAGGACAAAAGTGCTTCAGTTTCCAGTATTACCTCCTAACTTCGTGCTACTACTGTTGTCCATCTATGCTTCTCCAGGAATATCATTATTATTTATATTACTTCATTCTTTTTATTTTACACATGTTGGATTTATCAACCTTTTCCCCATTCTTTGCTTTCATTTCTTTTCTTTTTTCATTCTTTTCCTCTGAGATAATATTCTTTCTTCCTGAAACACATCCTTAAGAATTTCCTTTTGTGAAGATTTGCTGCTGACCAGCTCTTTCAGTGTTTTGGGGTTTCTTAAAAGACTTTGTCCTCTTGATCATCAAAAGAATCTTTCATTAGATATGATCTTTTCTTATGCCATTATTGTTTATCTGTCTGTTACTTCAAATTGCCTTTAATAAATGGGTATTCTATCTCTGTGGCTGATGTCATCTGGAAACAAGCTGAACACAACATCAGTGGTGGCTTTAATAAATCTGGAACAACCTCTCCCCTTCCATGGCAAAACTGCTGTCTGATCCAAGTGCTTCAGAGCCAGGAATGCTCACCTCTAACCTACAGAGTTAGAAATTTGAAAACGCATCTTTTCACCAGCAGAAAGGATAGCCTTAGTTCTTATTCAGTCAGCAGCATGCATGGAGTCATTTCACAGGTGTCTCCCGTTGCCAGGCTGCATCATGACGACAGCTCACAATGAGCTCACAAGGGGGCCAACAGGAAAATTATTCTTTGCTTTAATTCTTTGGAAAGTTAATTTTTAATAGGAGGGAGGAGACAGTACAGATTCTGAACTGGAAGTCTGTACAGACGGAGGAAACTAAGTGGGATAATGTAGCCAAGAAGTTGCTGCAGGGGCCACCTAGAAGCTGGGTGGTTGATGATGCCTTTGACGGGTGAGGAACACTGATCGGCGTTTCTGCATTTTTCTCAGTTTCCAAGCTGACCCCCACCCTACCTCTCCTCTCTTTCCTCAGCTGGGGTCCTTGCCCAGCTGTCACAGAGACACTCCTGGTGGCAGCATGTTCTCAGCCAACATGGATTCCAGGGCTCCATTGCCTTTGGGATCTACTCTCCTTTCCTCCTGCCTCTGGCTCTTTCTGCTTTTGCTTATGAACAAGCTAAATGTCTCATTAACAAAGCAAGACAGGCATGGTGTCTGCCTGCAAACCCAGCTATGCAGGAGGCTAAAGAAAGAGAATTCTAAGTTTGAGTCCAGCCAGGGAAATCTTCGAAGACTCTGTTTTACCAAATGCTGAGGATGTGGTTTAGCATTCAGGAAATCCCAGGTTCAAGCCCAGCACTGCAAAAACAAAAGCAAAACGAACACTGGTATTCTCACAAATGTAATACAAAGTTCACCACAGAAACTTTTGAAAGATAGAAATTTACAGAGTAGAAAAACAAAATGCACCACCAGAAGACAATCACCTTTAATACTTTTGTATGTTACTTTTTGGATCTTGTTTTGTATGTGTTATCTCTTGTTCACCTCCTCCTACCATTCCCAAGTTAAGAAGATGATATAGACCTAGTATCTAATTTGCTTTGTGTTTCCTTTTGAAACTTCTTTCCCTGTTACTGCAAGTTATGATCAAAATATATGATGAATAGTAAAATTTTTTAAAAAATTGATTACACCAAAAAATTATCATTAATCACCCTCTGAACACTCTTACCCATTTCTCCCGTGGTTCTGGCCACTTCCTGAAGCAGTTCTGGAAATCCTTTCTTCAGTGTCTATACTAAGTGTGATAAAAAAAAATGCAGTGTATGCTCACACCAAATGCCAACCAATTGAAATGCAGGCTCTTGGAAACATTACTGCACATCCTTATCCTCTTTGTTCATTGGATCTGGCACCACACACACAGCTTCCTGCTGTTTCCCAATGCCAAAGTAATCAGCATTTCAGAAGCACTGAAATGACTCAGGACATCGAGGCAGCTAGAAAAGTGCAATTAGACACTCACAGAAGTTATTTCTAGAAATGCTTTAGGAAGTGACTGTAACCATGAAATAAGTGTGTTTGAAGAATAGTTAGAGTATTTGGGACTGAATTAATGGCAAGTTGTCCATTGCTGTAATAATTATTTTTTTTTAAATTTAAATGTTCAACATACTTTTATCACAATTTTTTTATGGTTCTTCTCTCTTTATAGTCATTTCCCTCATAAACATGACATGTGTCCACTCCTATGTGTGCTTCACTTTCTCACTCAGTCACTCAGCTTGAACACAGTGTTCCACACCCGACCCTCTGCCTCAGCACGAGCTGGCAAGTGCTGTGAGTGGGACCTGAACTGGCAAATCCAGCAGCTTTGTTTTACTCTTCATTGTATAGAACTTGTGGTACAGTTGTCAGAATGGATTGCTGGCTGCTGGAATCTATCTTCACTCCTAACTTTCAGGAACTTTCATCCTGTTTTCCTCTTTCTTGCTCCTTTTTCAGATCTGTCTTATGCTTCTTGTAATACGCTTATTTGTTAAGCGTTCATTCTCACTCCCAGACCCAGTCTTGCTCCTTTTCTCATTCTCAACTCTAGACAACCTTATGTCTGCCTATGATTCCATCTCAAGTTCAGGCTTCTTTCAAATTCACATGACTACCTAACTTGCACAGCCAATATGACTAAAAAAGAACCCATTGTTGAATGATAAAGTTTAATGGGCCAGCGTGCAAAGGGTAGATATCATTCTTCCTACATTGTTTTGGCTAGAACTCAGTCCTGCCCTAGAATTTGGGATGTTCCTGACATTAAGGAAGGCTGGCTGGGTACTCAGAGGGAAGAGAGATAATTGGATGACCAGTTAGTATCCATCACAGCTAAGAGAAGTATTATATAGCAAAAGTTACCAAAACAGAATGCCTCCTGCAGAGAGAACATTGATTGATAAACAGTCAGCACGACAGAATGGGAGAGCCCTGGAAATAGACTTTCAGGGAAATCTTGGATGAAATTCATAATCAGGAGATGATGCCAGAGGAAGAAGACAAAGGTAGATATTAAAAGCAGTGCATCCAACATGATTTACTTATCCATAAAGCTGTCCGAAGCATGAGGTCAACGAGGAGCATCTCCAAAGATCCACATGAGGCTTTTCTCAACACACAGGCCTTCGGCATGCTTGCGGGAGGACCTCCAGGACAGGCTTAGGTAATGTTCCGAGCACACTTTCACTTATCACTATCCAGTTCTTTTTTTTTCCATATTGGTTGCAAATTTTAAAATATTTTCTGCTTTGAGATTTCTGTTCATTTTCAAGTTAGCCAAAGATTTTCAGTTCTGGTTTCTTTTTTCTTTTCTTTCTTTCTTTCTTTTTTTTTTTTTTTTTCATTTTCTCTCCATAACTTTCTCTCTCTCTGTTCTTCCATTCCTTCCTGCCAAATATCTTCTAAAAAGTGTGGCCTCTGATGGTATAAACACAGCCTGGGTGTGCATCCTTGGGTTCCTTGTGCTTGAGTCATTAGTTATTTCATGACTATGAGGTACAAGGGATTAATCGCATCATTCCAACTAACAGGCTTGATAGTCAAATTTTTATAACATCTGTGCATATCTCTTTACCTGCCAAAATATGTCATTCTTACCAACCACCCTACTTACAAAGATGTTTTAGGAGAGATGTTTTGGAACTACTTGTCATATTTCTAAAAACATAAAATAATGATCTTGCAAATCCTACTTTTATTTGTTATTAACACCCCACCCCCACCATTTCCACTACTGCTGTTACCATGTCCTCACCACTCACCTGCTCATTAGGTTTTGGAAGGTGCCATGCATGAAATGGGGCCACTAGGAGATGCCATCTTGTTACAAGTTACCTCACGACGACAGATCTCCATCTCTAATGTAAGGAAAGCAATGGATTCTATCCAAAGGGTAGGTTTAAGGATTAGATGAATTAATTCTTGCATGGCACTGGTGCACAGAATATTTAGATTTCCTTATTAATTATTTTTTTCTGTTTTAATTAGTTCAGAAAGCCATGAACTAAGTATTGAACTTGTTCATTTTCTGGCTAATAATCCTTAGTGGTTATATTTCTGTGAATAAAATGTGCCTGGTATTCGAGGCCTTCACGCTCCCTTTCAGGGCACCTCCTTGTTCCTTGTTCAGACACATGTGTGCCTTAGTACACACTAATCTCTTCGGCACTTTGACCATCTGTGTGGAATTGTACTTCTGGAGTGGTGCCTTCCTTTCATCCCAAACAGACATGGTGTTTTCCTGTAAGTCTCTCCTGGCAGCACTGTCACCTTTATGACTCTGTGGTGGAACCGCAGTTGTGTACTGATAAACTAAGTGATCGAAACTAGAGCAAGAAGGCATGTACTCTCACCTGAATCCTCAGCTGTGATCAGGCTGATCCACAATCTCCAAGCAATACAATTTCCTCCCCTTTAATGTGAAGGAACTAAAATGTTCTCTCCTCCCGGTTAGGGTTTTATGAACAGGTTTAAATGAGGTCAACCAGGTGAAAGTCTTATGGAAGGACTATCAAGCTTTGCAAGTACACAAAGCACCCCTGGTATTATAATCAGCAAAATTATGAAGAGAGAGCATGTCTGAGACTTTGATCCACTGCCAGTCATACCCAACTTGAGTAATGTTATGGCTTGATCTTAAAAGGCCCCCAGGAGCTCTTTTGTTGAAGACTTCATTCGCAGCTGATGATGCACTTGGGAGGAGATGGAAACTTTGAAGGTGGAGCCAAGTTGGAGGAAGTAGGTCACTGAAAATGTGTCCTTCAAGAGTACATTGAAACCCTAATACTTTCCTCTCTTTTATCCCGCAGCAGCCATAATGCGAACAGCTTTGCTTCACTTAATTCTGTCGTCATAATGGCCAGTCTTCCCTCAGACTCAAAACTGCTGGGCCAGATATCTGCAGATTGAAACCATAAACCGAAAGAAAATGTTTCTCCTTTCAGTCATTTATTTCAGGTAGATGGGAAGGTAATGAGGGTCTTCTCTGTATAGTAGGTCTCATTTAAATTTTACAACAAGTCTCAGAGACATAGAACTTGCCTATTTCCTGTGGCTGGTGGGTAATGGATGCATAAGCTAAGTCCTCAGATCCATCTGGCCCTGGAGCCTGAGTTCCCAGGCAGTAGCTACCTGCCTGCAACCCCACAATTGCAGAACATGCCTACAGAGTGTCAGAGCCACATGTCCAGGGAGAGGTGGAAATCCACAGAGAATTTGAGTCCCTGCTGGGAAAGTGTCTCTAGACACAGTCACCTAAACACAGCACAGAGATCTGAGCTTTGGAACCACTAGCAGGGCATGCACCTATGCATTTGAGAAATCTCCCAGGACATTTAAAGATTCAACCCTGTTGAAAAATCTCTCTTCTTAAATAGTAATTATTTGAGCACAAACCATGCTATAGCCTGAAGTGAAGACATGAATAAATATGACTCTTGTCCTTGCCATCTTTTGGTATAGAGGCAAATCGATCCTAAACACATTAGCAAGACATCATAAAGAGCTAATGACACTGATGTGCAGGAGTTGGGACCATGGGGCAGGGAGTGCCAAGCTTTGCCTGTTAGCGTAGGAAGCCTCTACTAGGGAGTACAAAACCTGAGCAGAGATGTTAGGAAGACCAAGACGCTATCAGGTAGAGTAAACGACCAAGGTGGTACTTATTAAACAAAGAAAATCTATTCCAGTTTTGGTATTGAAGAAGCTACTGATTTAAGGAGCAAGTACAGAAGGGAAATCTAGCCATGGCTACTTGGCCTCTTCTCTCCAAGTGACTTTCTCCCCCACTTTGCATCAGCTGCCCCACACCTGGATCCTTTATTCTTAGGATCTACACTGCATGTGAACTCAAGTGTCTCTGTCCGACTCTTACCTCCATCCTCCTTACTCTGCCTCTTCCTTCCTGCCTCCCTCACAGAGGAATGTCTCTTCCTTCCTCCTGCCCTACCATCCTCCCTGAGCCTCCAGCTGTCCCAATCCTGGTGGCCCACAACCCCTTTTTCTGACACTCTGGCACTGCTTCACGTCATGGGAACCCTGATGCCCATTTCAATGATGTGTAGGCTAAGGTGTCTTCTCTGTCCACTTACTGAAAAGTCTATTTTTAATGTATAAGTGAGTCACTTCAATAGCATCAGCTTAGGAACCCCAATATATTTTATATGAAAACATAGTCTAGGAATGATAAAACATTAAAATTAAATGAAAAGACCCTCTTCTAGCTACATAGAAATTAAAATTTAAAGCTCTGTTGGATATATTTGGATTGGTTTATATATGAATTGTGCTTTGGTGGAACAATTTATGTGGATTATTTATGGTGAGCATGCCAAATTCTATGCTTTAAAGAGATACATTTACATGATTATGTTTATATGTTCTTCAGAACTATGCAATTTCATCTTGTGTCTGTTTAGCTGATTATGGACTAGGCTACAGAGACTTAAATGTTATTGCAAAATGAACAAAATTATAATATTCTAAATATCTTTCATATACAGCATATTTTATCCTACATATTTGGAGGCCTAGGGTTAAAAGAAATTAGATGTACCTAAAACAGATCCTGAAGATACTCCAGACAAATTTAAATGATTCTGTCAATAATTTTGCACTGGGGAGTCAAGTCAATCCCTTTCATGATAGCATCTAAAAAAATGAAACATCTAGGAATCAGTATAACAAAGGAGGTGAAAGACTTCTGCTCTGAAAACCACAGCATGCTGAAAAAGGAGATAGAAGAAGATATCAAAAAATAGAAAGACATCCCTTGTTCCTGGGTAGGAAGAACCAATATGATCAAAATAGCTCTAATCCCACAACTACTGTATAGATTCAATGCAATCTTGATTAAAATCTCAATGGCATATTTCACAGATCTGGAGAATATAATCCAAAGTTTCATCTGAAACCACAAAAGACCTAGAATAGCAAAAGCACTTCTAAACAACGAGGACATGGCAAGAGGTATTACAATCCCCAACTTGAAGCTACACTACAAAGCCACTGTGATAAAAAATGACATGGTACTGGCAAAGTAACAGACCCAGTGATCAGTGAAATAGATTAGAAGATCCAGAAACAACTCCAGATACATTGAGCCACCTCATCTTTGACAAAGGAGCCAAATCCTCTTACCGGAGGAAAGATAGCCCCTTTAACATATGGTGCTGGAAAAACTGGGCTTTAACCTGCCAAAAACTAAAGCTAGATCTATCTCTTTCACTGTGTGCTAAACTAAAATTAAAGTGGATTAGAGACCTAAATATTAAAACAGAAACACTATACTTGCTGCAAAACAGGTTAAGTAAAACACTTGAAGACATTGGCTTAGGGAAAGACTTCAGGAGCAAAACCTCTATAGTGTGAGAATTAGCAGAAGAAATCAACAAATGGGATTTCATCTTATTTAAAAGCTTCTGCACAGCAAAGGAAACCACCAACTGAGTAAAAAGGCAACAAATAATACGGGAAAGAATTTTTACCAGTTTTTTCTCAGACAATGGTCTACTATCTAAAACACATAAGGAATTTAAAAAATTAGCCCCTGCAAATTTAAAGACCTAATTCAAAAATGGGCATTTGAAATGAACAGACATTTTTCAGAGAAATAAGTAAAAGCAGCTAAGAAGTATATAAATAAATGCTCAATGTGACTGGTCATTTGACAGATGCAGATGAAAACAACACTCAGATTCCATCTCACTTCACAAAGAATGACTGCTATATCAGAATTAGCCAGCAACAAATGTTGGTGAGGCTGCAGAGAAAAAGGAACTCTTCTCCACTGTTGGTGTGAGGGTAGACTCATGCAACCATTGTGGAGATCAGTTTAGAGATTTCTCAAAAAACTAGGATTAAAGGTCCAATTTGACCTCCCCATTGTTCTTTTAGATTTATACACAATAGAATTAAAAGAGTCATATCATAGTAACATATGTGCAACATGTTTATAGCAGCTCAGTTTGTGATCGCTAAATCTTGGAAACAACCCAAATGTCCATCAACTGGAGACTGGACAAAGATATGGCTTTTCTATAAAATGGAGTATTACTCTGCCATAAAAGTGTTAAGTTTGAGTCATTTATACTCAAGTGGACATACCTGGAGGAAATACTCATAAGTTAAATAAATAAGTATAAATATTCTATCTTTTCTCTGATATGTGAAAATGAAGATGTAAATGAGTTCTAGAATATATAGTAAATATTATGAAATAGAAAATATTTAAAAGGAATTGGGGCATAGTGGTAAATAACAAGATGAAAAATAATGTGTTGATAAAAAGGAAACAAAGCTTATGTATATAGGGGACAGAGAGTTATAGGGTGGGTAGAGTTATGGGAAAAATTAGAATGAAACAGTATCATATACTGACACAAATTTTCATTATGGAGTGAGATCATAATGTACATATATTATGTACCAATAAAGATTTGAATTTTATATATATATGTATATATATATATATATATATATGTGTGTGTGTATATATATATATATATGTATATAATTTCACTTGTTCACTAATGATGCTAAAGTAATTTTAATAGAGGAGCAATTGCAGTCTATACAAATGCACCTTGTGGTTGGAGGTGGCCCGGCACTCCATGACCTCTGTTTTCTACTTGTCTATGTCCCTTGTTTCTTCATCCCTTATCATTCTACCTTGTTCAAGAGGCTGAGCGTGGAGGATAAAGTTGGAAATAAGGGTCTTTTGGTTCTAATCATTGGTATTCCATGATCTTCTTGTTTTTGAGACAGGGTCTCACTTTGTAGTTCAGGCTGGCCCTGAACTCAGACTCCAACTCACATCACAGCAATCCTCCTGCCTCTGCCTCCCGAGTGCTGGGATTACAGGCGTGAGCCACAATGCCTGGCACTGTGGTATGTGGTACTGATTGCTGCTGGGGTGAGTTTCCACGCCCAGTATTGTATGTGGTTACCGGGGGATCGAACCCGGGTCCTTGCACTTTCAAGAGAGGCTCTGGAACCATTAAGCCAAACCCCTGGCCCCTTTTTATTTTTTACTTGATCAGCAAGATATTTTTATTGTGTTTATTCTAAGTTTTTTCTGGCCTGCTCAACTGCCAGACTTCATTCCTATACATGGGTCACAGTGATACAGAATATGCCACATAACTAATAGAAGGAAATGATGCTTTTTTAAAAATAAAAGTAGTTCTCTCAATAGATAAGGAACAATGTAATTCTAGATCTGGAGATAAAATTTTTATGAGATAGCTTTATACGAAAGAACCCAATCTATTAGAAGAGGCCCAAGAGAGAACTTAAAAAGAAGAGGCGGAACTATTCTAAAATGTCCCTTGTCCAGAAGAAAGATCAGATGGCTCAGAACAAGTCAGACTTGCTCAGATCTCAGAAGCACTCTGTTTATCTTCAGACAAATATACTACACTTATTAATCAAACAGAGGAAAATAGGAACTGATCACCTAATGTATGTAAGTAGAGTTAAGGAGAGCAAAACTGGTAGACCCACAATCATTAGCTATCTTCTGCATAGGGAGGAGATGGCTTGCTGGCAGGCCTCCTGCAGAAGCTGGTCTGCTGCCATCCTACCTCTGTTAGAGATAGCTGGTGGCTACAGGCTGACTCAGACTTTGAGTCTTGTAAGGGCAGTGGCACTCGATGACCACTCCTCCACCATAATAGCAGCAACAGCAGCCATCTTAGAGGGAAGCAGTAGACTCATCTCTGCCAAAGACTTTAACATTATTTTCTTTCTTCAGGTCCATTTCAACCAAAAAAAGTTTGTCATACTTTTCTGCATTATTTAGTTTAATATTAAAAAAAAACCTTACTGGTAGCCTGGCACAGTGGTGCACGCCTATAACCCCAGCACTCTGGAAAGTTGAGATAGGAAGATACCAAGTTCATTCTCAGCCTGGGCAACATAATGGCGTAGTGAGACCTTGTCTCAAAATAAATGGACTGAGGACACAGTGCAATAGAAAGGTTCTAATTTAATCTCCAGTACCAAAAACCATTCTCAGTATAAAAATACATTAGCTCAGTGAAAGGAAAGAGGGACCAATGAGGATGTTGATAAGGAAAAGATCAGAATGAGAAAGGAAGCCAATAAAAACATGGAGCCCATGGGAAATTTTCAGTGTCTAAATTAGTTAGTGGTGGACCCACCACTGGATGATGCAGTGCAGCGATGCCTCTGTCTTTGTCAGAGCAAGGCTCAATAGCCAGTGTTTCCAGCTTTACCAAAGACCCTGCAGAAACCCACCAGTTCAACAAGCAGGAAGCCTTAAGAGAGCTCAAGAAACAATAATGTAAATAATACTTCATTTCAACAGACTGCTTTCATCCCAGTGCAAGATGTCTCGAAGCATTCAGTTCTCAGGGCAGAAGATCAGACAGAGTGTTAAAAATGATTGAGAGGTAACACTGAAGATTGGCTTGGGCTGTTTCCAATTGTCGAACAGATGCTGACATCAGCTTCAGTGTGTTATTAAGGCTGTCTGGGTTTCTCAGCATGCTGTCACTGCTTAAGATTGTCACCACAGAAACACAATCAGCCCTCTGTGCAGACCTGCTAGAGGGACAGGACTTGTGCTTTTGGCCTCCCTTCATTCATGTCCTTCATCGACTCTAACAAGACCCACTCCCTGAGCCCTGATGAACATCCACCACCATAAGCATATTTAAAACAGGAAAGTCTAGGGTGAATCACTCACTTGTTACCCTCTCAGTTTCTACTATTCACCTTGATTCTTATGGATGACAAAAATGAGAACAGCCACTAAAGTGTGATCATATATCTGTTGGCTCAAGATAAAATCACTTTGATCAATTCTTTCTTCACAAAATGTTAGCTCAATGAATGTAACTCTTATTCTTGATTCTAAGAATCAGGGAAGTGTGTGAATACTACACTGAGTTAATGGTTGCTGGTTGATGCATTTCTTTTTGCCTCTACCTTGGGATGGTCCCAATATTCTCCTTAATCTTCTCCACAGACCACAGAGCAACAAAATGAGATCTCTTCCCCAGAGAGTTAAAAAAGAAGATGTATCTTTATATTCTTTATTTTCTCATACCAGAGAAAAGATGCAATATGTACCTATCTGTGACCTATTTATTTCACTTACGAGGATATCCTCAAGGTATGTCCATTTAAGTATAAATGTTTCAAACTTATCATTTTTTATGGCAGAGTAATACTCCATTCTGTAGAAGAACCACAGCTTTTTTATCCAGTCTCCAGTTGTTGGACACTTGGATTGTTTCCAAAATGTAGCAATGAGTCCTAGAATTGTATGTTATATATTGTGAAATAGAAAATACTCAATGTAAATAGGGTGAAGGGAGAAAAATGATGAGATTGTAACAAAAAAGTAAGGAAACAAATTTTATGTATATGGGGGGGTGGTAGGGTGGGTAGGGCTATGGGAAAAAATGAGAATTAAGTTGTGTCTTATACTGGTACAAATTCCTATTATGGAGTGCAATCATGAAGCATATATGTAATGTACCAATAAAGATTAAAAAAAAAAAAGAAGATCGCTTCTCGGCCTTTTGGCTAAGATCAAGTGTAAAAAAAAAAAAGAAGAAGATATATGTAGAAGTGACAGTGAACTGTAGGTTCTTAACAAATATGGCTGTGAACACATTTCTTTTCTTGCAGTCTGGTAGGCCCTTTAAGTACTTATTTCACCAAAGAATTCAACAGATTTATCATGAGTTCTCTTGAATTCCACATATCTGTTCAGGAATGGACCTTGAAGATATGCCTCTGGCAAGACATGCCATAGCCAGTGGATGAGAAGCCTGGTAAGATGATCTGTATGTCAAAATCCTGACAGAGCAGGAACACATTTCTTCAACAGAGCTGTCAAAGGATCCCACGCCGGTTGTTTCCCTGTTGGTGGGTCCAGATGGTGCAGCCCTGCGGCAGCTCAGACCTGACTGAGGCGATTCCTGGGCTTGTGTGTGCCCTCCCCCTGAAGGAAGAGGAGAGTCAGCAGGAGGCCATGACTTAGGATGTGGAGGAGGGGAAGCCCCCCGTCCATGAGCTGCCATGTTTTGATTCTCCAAAGTAAGTTTTAGATGAGGTTCTGTTGAATATCCAAGAGTGGAAAAAGGAACAAAGGAGAAAAGAAAGGCCACTTTCTGCCAAGCTTGTGGAAATACTGTGTGAAATGCAATATAAATCAGATGGCTCACTCTGGAAAGTGAATCAGGTGTACTGGACACTCAGGCATGCGCTATTTTTAGCCTGACAAGAAACAACACCAGGTCCACTTTCAAGATGGCTTTGTGGCCATGGAGAGAAGTGGTGAGCTGAGGGACGAAGCTGCTGTAAGGCTTCATGGGGATGTGACCACCCTCAGCAGTGGCTTACCACAGATGGGTTCTGACCTGGGCAAATCAGGGTGCGGAAGGGAGAGAGCACTGTGATTTGTCTTTCCAGGCATCCGTTTCCTGTTGAGTTGGGGTGGGCCTTGGACCACCCAGTTTGCAGTATTCTTCTGCTACTCAGCCTCCCGGCCCCTGGAGCCAAGTCATAGCAGCAGATACTGATGCTCACTGTGTGCTGGGGTGCATTGCTCAGACTTACAAATGCCTCATTTACACTTTATAAACAACCTTTAAAGTAAAACCATTTTCTTTGTTTTGCAGGAGGACATGGACACCTGAATAGGGAAAGATAGTTTAAAGGTGCAGGGTGTAGAAGGTTCTGGGAGCTCTAGACTTGTCTGTAGGAGCACACATGAGCAGGAAGGAGTTGTTTTTCATCTGGTCTCTGAATCAAGAACATCAAGAGGAGCTTCCCACTGTGGCTGGGACCAGAGAGAGGCTTAGGTACATAGCCCTTGCCTAGGGGCTCAAGATAAAGTCACTTTGATCAATTCTTCCTTCACAAAATGTTTGCTCAGTGATTGTAACCCTTAGTCTTGATTCTGAGAATCAGGGAAATGTGTGAATATTACACTGAGTTGGTGGTTAATGCATTTCTTTTTTCCTTGAACTTAGGACAGTCCCAGTGTTCTCAAACTCTCAGTCTTCTCCACAGGATGGGATTTGGAATGAAAAGTTTAGTTCTTATTGTGAGGGAGGGGATGCTTAGAAAGAGGTGATGTGGTCTACAGCCATACCACCCTGAACATGCCCCGTCTCATCAGGGAGAGGGGACTTGTGACTTGGAATGGACAGTTCTTGGTCCTTTCCATGGAAACTAGCTGTGTTCTGGGAAAAGGTAATCAGTCACCATTTCTTAGAGCTCGGTATATTAAAAGGCAAAAGGAGATGGATAAGGACTAGATAGCCAGGTCTTTTACACTTAAAGTGGAGTTGCTTTGGCCTTCGGCTTTTGTAAGACAAACCTATTTTTCACATTTCTAAAATACTCAACACCCACAATTAAAAGAAAAGGTTTATGGGCCGGGGAGTTAGCTCAGTGGTTCCGGCGCCTGTCTTGCAGGCGCAAGGGCCTGGGTTCGATTCCCCAGTAACCACATAACAATACTGGGTGTGGAGACCCACACCCAGCAGCAACCAGTACCACATTCCACAGTGCCGGGCGTGGTGGCTCACGCCTGTAATCCCAGCACTCAGGAGGCAGAGGCAGGAGGATTGTGATGTGAGTTTGAGGCTGAGCTCAGGGCCAGCCTGAACCACAAAAGCGAGACCCTGTCTCAAAAAAAACCTAAAAAAAAAAAAAGAAAAGGTTTATTTCAGCTCCCAAGTTCAGAAGTCTTGGCCTTTGCATGCTCTTGGCATAGTGGAGGTGGCTGGGCAGAGGAAAAGCTGCTCATATCATGGAGATCAGAAAGCAAAGAAAAGCGAGGAGCTAAGGAAAGAAATATGCCTTCAAGGTCATGCTTCCAGTGAACTGCCACTTCCAGCCAGGCCTTTGCTCTCAGAGCAAGTCAGCTGTATATTTAGTCAACTCCATAAGCCCCGAGAAGTACATGAGGCTTTGGGGGATAACCTTGATCTAGATCATAATATCTAACATGTCCGAGGCCCTAGGTTTTATCCCTAGCACAGCAAAGCTGAACCCAAAGAGGAGCTGGAGGCTACCCAAGTCTAAACCAGAGGGGACCGGTTGTCAACTCCAGGGGTCTCCTCCTCACATGCATGTGATTTCTTCATTCACTGCCAAATGCCAGGACTCAAGAACTCACTTGAGGAGAGGTGGGAAAAGCTTCTTTGGAAGCTACTGAGGATTTCTTTAGGGCTCACAGATCATGATTATGGGAAAAAATTTTCCACAGTTATCAGTAGCTGCAGCTGTGCAGAAGAATAACCTGGAAAATCATCAAGTCTTAGAATTTCAAAGTTCAAAGTGTTTTTTGCATTCACCTGTACTAACACATTAACCTCTCTGAAACCAGGCTCCAGCTGCCGGAAAACAGATGCTCAAACTGCAGACAATCAGTTCTCTCCGGATTTCTCCAGGGAAAGCTGACCAAGAAGTTCTGAAGGCTGAAAGCAAAAATCCTTCTGGACCAAATGACTCCCCAGCTACACGATCTAGACACAGACACTGCGCTGAGGTGGCGTAGTGCCCATGAAACCAGAGCCTGGCCTCTCAGAAAGAATCTGGAAATGCTACTTGGCCTCCTGTCAGGTATCAAGACCTTGGATAACTAGATGTCCAGATGCCTCTGCCTTCCGTAACATAAAAATGTGGCTGTGAAAGCCTCCCAGGTATCCGTGGTTTAAATCTCACTGCATGACTGAGGGATAGAAGATCCTGCCACTTGGAAATGTGTTTATAGGAAGAATGTTAATGGTAGTCTAAGCTAAGGCTTTTCTCTTAAATCTAAATGATGATGATGATAACAGTTAAACATAAAAATTTACCATGCATCTTCTGATAGGAGGTACTCCTTCCGGATCCCAATTTTCCCCACGTAAATTCTGTCTTTGAGGAGAACATACTTCTTACCATCTTTTAGCAGCTCCAAAAATCATGTTTTGTTTACTTATTAGCCAATACCTATGACACACACCCACCAACAGAACAGTAGAGATAAGGAAGTTAGTCCTGAGTAAGATTGACTTCAGAGCCAGTCAGAACTAGCACCAAGATGCTTCTGTGTTCTCAATATTTTAAAAATCCAGATAAAGGTTCAGCATCTAGCTACTGCACCATGAAGAGGTAATGTGCTTGCCTGGCATGTGCAGGGTCCGAATTTAATCCCCAGTACTGAAGAAAAAAAAAATCAACTGATAGATGTTTGTTGTGTTCTTCTTCTTTCTACATTTTCATATATTTTAGATAGTTGATGATGAAGGCAATTTTTAGTTCTTTGTTGAAGAAATATAGCCAGTATGGTTAAACAGATCAGTATATCTTGGAATCTGGTGGGCAAACTCAGTTAAGGGCTTGGGAGCCTTAGGAATACTGACAGGTAACATTGACCCACACACTCCAATAGGGACCTCCCTGACCTTCTTTCTTCCTTCTGCTTTCCCTTGCGATAGGTCAGCCATAGCCCAGGTTAATGAGGAGACAGAAAGGGTGCTCCTCTGTGGATACCCTTTTTGTAATTCTCTTCTACACTTTAGGTTTGGATAATTTCAATTCTGCATCCCAAGCACAGTAAGGATATCTGTTCACTTGTGGATTTACTTTGATGCTAAGTTTTGCAGGGTGTAAGGAAGTGGCAATAGAAATACACATGGAGTAGAGAGAGGTCTTGGTTTCCTCCTGCTGTCTGAGAAGCTGTGATATGTTACTTTCCAAAGCACATATTCATGCAGACACAATAGCTTGATGACAACACACATTCTAAGTCAGCCACACACAGAAATGGAATTTATGAGTGTTATGCGTCTGGTGGTGACCTTCAGGTCACAGGCAGGAAGAGGGCTGGGATGTGGTTTCAGGAACAGAGCAGCCCTTTGCTTTCAAGAACTTGTCATTGAGCATGTGCTCAGACTGGCAATAGTGCTGAAAGCTGAAGATTAAGAACTTATATAAAACAGATAAACCAGAGACTTCAACTGCTGACAATATCCACAATCATTCCTCCTTCTAACCCTCCCCATTTATATAAATTAAATTCCCAACCATGTCAGTCTATTTCACAAATAGTGAGAATCTTGAAGATGTGTGCTGTCTTTTAAAATTTATTTTAAGAAAAAAAGGCACATACCAGAGGGTAATTTTTTTTTCTGCTCTGTCAAAATTGGTATTTGAGCAAGTTGTCTACTATAGAAAGTGAAATGTAAGATTTAGCTGATGAACTTTAAACTATGATGACATAAAAACAGGGAGAAGAGATCTTAAACTGTCAAACTTTGTCTTACATATTCTCTTATAACATGTTTCCCCAAGGTATCTATATTATTATTAATACTATAACTATTATTATTATTTTGGGGGTTGTACTGTTTTGCCTAAAATTCAGAATGGATAGACTTTAAACTCAATATTTTGAACTCTATTTTGATCTTAGTGACACTCTTCACTCTTTTAAAATGAAATCAAACTTTTTAAATTTGGTCCTGAAAATTGGTGTGCTGCCCTCTGATGGGACTTCAGACAAAAACAAAAAGAAAACTTCTACATCTTTTCCAGTTTAAACAAAGTGGTTCTCTCATTACCTTACTTCATGGATCCAGAGTAGAATAAATTGAACTGCACTTTTAGTCAACTGTTGTCAATATTCATAATCTTTATACTACAGTGAAAAGATGGGCTTTGAAACTGAGCAAATGTGGATTTGCATATTAGTTGTAGTACTATCTTGGGAAAATTTCCTGTCCACCTAGAACCTCTGTTTTCTCATATTTGAAATATTTGTATAAATATATCAATATAAACCTTTTTTGATTGGTTTTGAGAATTAAAGGAAAACATGTATATAAACATACTGAGTACAGATAGTAAATGGTTGGGAAAAGTGAGATTTCTCCATTTCTTGGTACTTTCTGCCTTAAAGAATCACAGCTTGTAGATGATGCTCAGATGCAAAGTAGGTATCTCCTGACAGGGAGCGCACCTGGAAACACAAAGAAGAGGCTGAGGACAGGTAAACGTCAAAGGTTTACAGAAGAAGAGCAAGTTTCAGATGTTCTCTACAAAGGAAACATGGGGAAAAGCAGGACAGGCAGATGGAGGCACTTGTAAAGGGAGGTGCTAGTGGAGACAGGGAGACACTCGGTCCTGTCTAAGCTGAGCCATGTCAGCAGGCACCGTGACCCCAAGTGGAACTTTTGGGAGAGAGAATGGAGAAAACGTCCATCATATATCCATGTACAGGAATAAAAGGCGAGGTATGGGACTTTCTTAAGAATACAAGGACTCAGTAAACCACTCTATCTATCTGTGGAGTTTGTTTAATTGGCTAGAGCTTTCTTATTTCTAGAGAACACGGGAAAGAGATCAGGGTTAGAGCAAAACAGGACTCCATTCCACATAGAAGTTAAAATAAGGTAACCTTATCTAATGTAAAACATAAAAAGTTCAGGTCTAGTTTGGTGGCCCAAAGGAACCCATACTCCAAGTGACTTCTCTACTATTTCAGTTGCATTTCCAAGATGACTTAATGTAAGAAAGGAAATGGAGACCCAGGACATGTCCTCAACAACAACACACTCTGTCACTCCTGGATACTTATTTCTTTACATATTGTTGAATTTCCCCATAGAGATGATACATCCCAATACATAGGAAGTTCCATTTTTTCTTGGTAAGACTTTTTATATTTTAGCAATTTTAAGTTCATCATAAAATTGAGCAGAAAGTGAAGTTCTCAAATACTCCATTACCCCAACATATTTATCCTCCTGTAGTATTGATACCCCTGTAAAATGACACAATTGTTATCATGAACATCCATAAACACATCATTATCACATACAATGCAAGATATCACCTGGAGTCCATACGTTTACACTAGGGTTTACTTTTGGTGTTATACATACTAGGGTTTGGGGGTTGTATAAGGACATGTATGAACCATTACGGTAACATATGGAGTATTTTCACTTCCTTAAAAATCTCCTCTTCTGAATTTGTTTTTCTGTCCCTCCTCACAAACCTTTGACAACCACATATTTTTTTAACTTTGCCCATCCATTTCTTCTTCTAGGAGTGTCACTGCATTGGAAGCATGCGGTGTGTAGGTGAAAGTTCCTTTTCATTTTTGATGCTGGGAACATAAAAGCCAGAGCATTTCTCATTCTTTGCAAGTACTCTAAAACTGAGCTATACTCAGCCCTAAAAATTCAATTTTTAAAAGAAATACAATTTTCAGAGTGTTTTCTATTCAATGTGGAATATTTAAAAAAGAAGAGTAGCAGGCCGGGGAGTTAGCTGAGTGGTTCCGGCACCTGTCTTGCAAGCGCAAGGACCCGGGTTTGATCCCCAGAAACCACATACCATACTGGGCGTGGAGACTCACACCCAGCAGCAACCAGTACTACATATCACCGTGCCGGGCGTGGTGGCTCACGCCTGTAATCCCAGCACTTGGGAGGCAGAGGCAGGAGGATTGCTGTGATGTGAGTTTGAGGCTGAGCTCAGGGCCAGGCTGAACCACAAAGCGAGACCCTGTCTCAAAAAAAAAAAAGAAGAGTAGCATCATGACAGTAGGAATTTCTGTTTTGCAAGTGTGTTCTGTTCTTCCACACAGGTTGACTGGTGTGATGGCTAGTTTGTAGGTGTTTTTCCCAAGCTTCATATGGTGATAAATGGGACTTCTTGGAGGTGGCTGGATGAAGGATATAATCCTGGGATGAAAGATGCTGGATTAATCCACTCACTGGTTTATCAGAGTTCTGTAGGTATTAGGAAGTCCTGACTTGAGTATAGATGGAACCACTCAAATCAGGTTTTTAGCCTGGACTGGATAAAAAGAAGGGGAGGTTTGTTGCTCTTGCTGCTGCTGCTGCTGCTGCCACTGCTTCACTGTATTCTGCCAGGCCGCAAATTGTCTCTGCTCTGTGCCACCCCTCTGTCATGTCACTCTGCGCTGGAGCCACCCAGTTATATAGTGAGACCACTACAAGTTGTGAACTGAAATAAATATTTCCTCCTTAACTTGTATATGTTGGGTATTTTGTCTCAACCAAGAGAAAAGTAACAGTGTTGGGAACCTACATTTCCAACTGGGTCTTTGTTTTACTGTGAGCAAAGTAACCTCTGAAAGTCCACTGGGGACAACAAAGTGAGACACTCTGGTTGTCAAGAAGGACCTCTCTATATAGCATAAACATGTCGGGAAAATAGTATTCATGAGCATGTGCTGCTCTTCGCAGAAGAAAGAGACATCCCTTTGGCTACTTTCTGAGAAAAAGCAACATGTAGCTAGTTGTCTAGCATGACTTTTGTCATCAGTCCGTGCATTTGAGATTGCAGAGCCCAGGCTGGAAGGCTATTATTGCTGTATTTCTGCTGAGTGCCTGCATGGTCCATGAGTGGACTTGGAGGATGATTTGCTTCTTCTGGGAATAAATGCCTCACCTGCTGCTCTTAACCAAGCAGTACTACAGCATTCTAGATTTTGTCTCTTGCTGGCTGTACTGATGCTTGGATGTACTGTTATAAATGCCATTCAAACAACCGTCCAGTCCCTTCTCATAAACTACATTTCTGTCTCTCCCTGTGACAACAAGGACAGGTGAATGTTACTGCAAATTAACTCTTCTATGGAACATTTCCTCTTCTATTGAATTATTTTCTTGGTTTTTCCCTGGAAATTTAGCCCCATTTACTCTTCTTTGAGTGAATCTGAAGTTTTGTTCCTTTCATTTTTGCACATAACTCTTCTTCATCTGAAAAGTCTAAGTACATTCTCAGTCTCCTTTGCTACACCCTGGATTCTGCACAGTGGTCCAGTTAGAACAGAGCACTTTTAGAAGGAAGTAAAGGCTGAATATCCCTGGTCAGAGGATTTTCATGTGGAGAATGATCACCACTCAGACAAACAGATGGATAGTTCTGGTTAAATGACCCTGATAACCAAACTCCTAATGGTGAGTCCAGTGACTCCATTATTAAACTGGTTATCCAAAATGAGGAACTTAAAGTCTTTCTTTAACTTCTTAGACAATCCTAATGAGAGACAAAAATATCAGAAAAGCTGGTCTTGTATCATTTGCTGATACAGAAAAGCATCAGTAGCTGATATTAGGTCATTAAGAGGTACCTAGCATTAAGTAAATTTAAGATCATTTGGTTTGCATGCATTCAGTATCGTTTTATCACCATTATGTACCCATGCCATCTGATCTATTTGAACACAAAAATTTAACTTGATTCTAACTTTGTGCTTCTTCTTTTGAAGACCAGAGGTCAAACACAGGGCCTCATGCTTAATCCAAGATTTTTACCTTTCTTACAATATCTATTATAATATGAGGCTCAGTTTTTCCTCTGCCCTTTATGTTGGATGAGTAAGAGGCAGAAGCAGTTCCTTGGAAGTGAGATGCACTGAGTAGCAGCCCCAGAGTGAACAGAGAAATGTGTTTCTCAACCAAGAGAAAAGTGTGAACAGACTTCATCATTTGCACCCAAGCCTGCTCCTCTGTGGTGTGAAGCCCACTTTTGAGATGAATGGCAGACTGGCTGGGGGAAACAGGAAAGAGATGGTTAGTGAAGGTATTAGAAGTTTGCTACCTGGGCTCAAATCCTGATTCCCCTATTACTAGAAAAGTTTCCACACATTGCTTTCTGAGCATAACTTCCTCATCCCCAAAGTTGGGATTATACTTCACCTTTTATCTTGAGATTATAGCCAGTGTGAAGCTTGTGGCGGGCTCTCGGGGAACATGAGCTGTTGTGAGGCTCTTGTTACTGAGCTGAGCAGTGAGCTCCCAGATCCCTCCCCCACCTACGCCTGTCTCCCAGCTGTGGCTGTGGGGAGACCTTCAGACTCTGCATGTTGATTCCTATTCCAGATCAGTCTCTTTTGATACTTTATTCATTTGTCTGGCAAGCGAGGCTGGCTGCCCAGCCATTTTTACCTCGGGTCCTGGGTTGATTTATAGACACCTAGTGAGTGTGCCAGGCACTCTGTGAAGGTAATAAGCCACAGCCATCATTGCTCACTACTGTAAACCTTACAGAGAGAAGTGCCTCATTCTGTGAGTCATCCTCACCAGCCTGGATGCCAGTCTCCTCTCTACTGAGCTCCAACCCACAGAGGAAATGCTGAGCTTCTTCTGTTTCCTTCAAGGGTGCCCTTGACTTCACCATCCTGTCTTCCTGTCTCTGATCGCACAGCAAATTTCTCCCAGACCTGTCACTCACCACCATCCTAATCACTGTTCTGCCTGAGTCCTTCTGAGCAGAGGCCTTAGACAAACCTTCGTGTCCTTTAGTCAACTCCTTGGCCCATAATGTCTTGATGCCAGTGCCCTTGGTCATGTGTCATCTTGGAAGTGCAATATGTCGAACGGAATCAGTACTTTAAGTCACAAAGCCCTCAGGGTAGGCAGATAGGGTAATTGTGTCCAGAGCCCATAATGGCGAGCTTCACAGGAGGTGTGTGTGGAGAAGGGAAACCCAGATGTGGAGCAGACCAGGGTTAGCCTTTCAGTCGATTTATCTCCTGATTCAGGATTTGACAACTCAGTTATCTATCAGGCTTTGTTTTGTTTTGTGTATCTGGCTTCTTGGAAGTGTCGCCCTCTGCTATTTTCCACAGAAATTTCTAGAACTAGGCTCTGCTCCACTGTCTGCACTCCAACCTCTGTCCAGGTTCAGGAATACCAGTGTACCAATCAAGACGCCCCTCAAAGAGGTGAGAGGCACAGATACAGGAATAAGAAGTGGCCACGTGGGAGATAATGGTAGCCTGCCATACCAGTGAGTGTCTGAATGAGCCTGAAATCTCTACCATCATTTATTTACCTTATACTTGTAGTTCCAAATTTGAAACTGCCTCATCTGTACTAATAGCAGATGTGGTCTCTCTACAGTGCTGGAGTTTTACCACTAGGGGGCAGCAGCTGTCGAAACCTACTTCCTGCATTAGAAATCTGTAGATGGTAGCTGTAAATTTTCCAAACCATCGACCCAAACCTATATACTGAGATGTCATTGAAAACTACAAATTTAAAAGTAAAATACTAAATAATCTTATAAAATAAACTTCCAAAAATGAACCCCTAAGTCTAGTAGCTTTTACTTTGATCTCTTTCACACACACATATACACAGAGAGATACAAATTATTTAGAATAACTGAGTCTCAAACTAACTTAACAGTTGATGTCAGAGCAAAACTAGTTGGTCTGTAGACACAGATCTGAGCCTTGTAACTCCCAATGATTCTGGTCTCCCAACTCAGTGATAAGAAATGCATTGACTTGCTCAGACTTTAATGCTAATCTTATCCATGTCTTTAATAAAATAGGTTTTAAAAGGTTCAGCCTTTCTTTCTATGACCCACATGTGTTCTCTTTTATGAAAATAAGAAAGAATAGAAGAGGCTGGCCACTTCAGTTCTTCTTTAGGCCGAGCTCTCATCTTGCTTTCTGAAGTGAAAGTGACTTCCGAGTTCATTTTCAAATCATGGCAAGCACCTCTTTCTCACAGGTGTATCTTGCAAGAGCTATCAGCAGGGTCACAGTGGCAGCTCAAGTTTCTGGGAAGAGCTTCTGATAAAAGTAATGTGGAAACCAGGACTATTCTGTCTCTAGAAGCTGCTAGAGTTCATTTGTAATCTTCATGCGTCTTTCTTCAACAAATCTCTCCAGCAATCATTTTCTGAACCTAATTTGAACTTCTTCCCAGAAAGTACTTTGAATATCATTTAGGGGATTTAAAAATAGAGTTATGCTAGCTTAATAATGCCATGCAAGCCAGATAATCCTCTAGGCTTACATTTTATTTGAATTTATAATATTTATTACAAATTAATATGTTTTCCTTGGAAATAGGTATGAAAATATAGAAAGGAATAGAACTAAAAATGTCATTTATTTGCCACCAAGAAATGCTGTTGAATTGATTTATGCATTTGCATAAATATTAGAATTTAATCAAAATGCTCAGAAAAGTGCATAGTGAACTTTTTCTATTTTTAAATATTTTCTGACATTGTTTTAGTAGTTGAACAGTTACTACAGTATGGACATGTGGTTATATATTTAACTACTTACTTGTGCATTTAATGTTATTTTCCAATTTTACATAATTAAAAAGGCATAAGAATTGCTTTGTAAACAACTATTATTGTATGTTTATTATTTTTAGTTACTATGCTAAACATGTAACATTGTTTTGATTTTTTTCTTAATAAAATTTGTAATTTGGTATTTTAATCCATTCAATGCATTAAAAACATGTTTAATTCAGAAAGACCAACTATCATAGCATTGTTAAGTAAGGAAACAGCAATTAGAATTCAAGCTTTATGATAAGTCCTATAAATGGAATTCTAGTGTCAAAGGATATTGGTGTTTTTCAACCTTCTGAAACTATAGCCAAATTGCTGTCTGGATGTGAATTTGTATCAGTAGTGAAGCAATGTCTTTATTTTTTTAACATTACCAAGGAAGGGGATTTGATAGCATCACTTAATAGTCTCCCTTAGATTTTGATAACACTTAAGGTCATCAGATTTTTGCCTCATAAGTAATAATTACTTTTATGGTATATATTTGAGATGTATATCTGGTATTAATGTAGTTATTCATCTTGATGTACATGTAAATATCAATGTTATTAACTCGGTCAGGTAATAAACATGCTCATTATCTTGCATGTTCTTTCTTCTTTTCCCTTCGCCCCCTTCCCCTCACCTCCCCTCTGCGCCCCCTAGTGTCTCCTCACCTTTCTTTTAGTTTTGATGGAAAGAATGCTTAACCTCCTTTCTCTTGGAAAATTCTCAGGGTGCAGCTCCATACAGTTAACTGTACTGTCTTGTTGCCTGTTAGGTCTGTAGACTTTCCCATCCTGTGTGTCTCTACCTTTGTATCCTCTGGCCTGCATACTGTCTGAATAACTACTGTTTTAGTCTCTGGTTCTGTTTGATTTATTTTCCCAGATTCCACATAAAAGTAAGTTCATGTTTTATTTTTTCTTTCTAATTATCCTAACTCCAAGTTTATCCATTTTGTTGAAAATGGCATGATCTCTTTTATTCTGTCTGTCTATTTGTCTATCTATTGCATTCCTGGGGATTGAGCTGAGAGTATGCTGACCTACAACACCAGCTTTTAAAAATTTTATAATTTTTGAGAGGGAATCTTGCTAAGTCACACAGACTGGGCTTGAACTTGTGATCTTTCCTGTGCCTCCAAGGTGCTACTATTGCACCTAATCATTTCTTCCAGTCTCTTGTCCTATTCTTTATCTTTTCTGCAAAGGTTTTACCTTTCATTCTTTCATTATTTTCTCTTTTCTGGCTCTCTTTATTTCATCATTTTAAATAGGAAAAGATTTACATTAGATCTAATACTTTAAGAATTATAAGATCTAGACTGATGATAATGGAAACATGATTTTTTTGGCTTTTGAAAGCAGCTGTCTTTTCATGGTTGCATTTCTTCCTGGTGAGCTATATCTTTTGAATCTTTAACCTTTGTGCATATGTGATGCTGTATTTCTTCATCTCATTTCTGGCAAACATTTTTCCCTCTTGGAAGGATTTATCTCATTGGTTCAGGTCACTGAGCTTACTTCTCTTTTCCAAAAGTTAGCCCTGCTGCTCCCCTCTGCAGCATCCACCAAGCTACATGGGTGTATCCTTGTTTTTTCTTCCAGGTCGTTGATGGCAAAGTACAGCTATATTCATTGCAGACCTGACCTCTGGCAGACATCACTGGATGTGTTCTTTGGGCATTGATCATAAGCCATGGATAATTCTGTGCTGGTCATAAAAGTATATAGCTATCCATCAGTGGTAGCCACATGGAACCTGCTATCAGCAAGTCACATGATAATTCTCAAAAGCTCAGGAAGTAGAACTGGAAAAGGAAATCTCTCTTAAGGAGAAAGAGCCAGCCTGCCACCATATTGCTCTATGACTCTGGCAACCACATCCTTACTGCACCTCCACCAAATAAAAGGGCTTGAAGGCCATCTTTTCTGAGCTCAGTCCAGTTCTGGAACTCACTTCTTTGCAAGATGGGCCTGTACCTCACACATCACTGATGCCTCAGACCTCACCATTTTTCCTGGATTTGTACCCTCTCCTTCTCTTGCTGTCTCCTCTCAGCCTCCAATAGATTCTACCATCTTCCACACAAAAGGCTCAAGTTCTTTCTCCTTTTCTCTCTATGACTTCCCCTTCCTTGCCTCTATTTCCCCATGATTGGTTTGCATGCGTGGCCTCTTCAGTACCTTATGACTCCAGGCCCAAGAGCATCTTCCTTCTGAATCAGACTGTGGGATACCCCAGCCAAGGCTGCCTGTAACTCCTCATTTGCAAAATCCAAGTAATTTCTGGAACTCTCCCTGGACTGAATGCTCAGCAAGCAGCACCTGACAGTGGAGTCTTTCCTTCTCAAGGTCCTGCGTCACACCGCTGTTAACCCTTTCAACTTCCAGACTACCTCCTCCCTCATCTCCTCCGTGATCTCCTTCTGTCCCACTCTTTTCATGTTGGTCTGAGTCTCTGTCTTCAGCTTCATCGTCCCTCTCTGTGACCTCATTACTACATCCTATTAACTTGCAGCTGAGTAAGGCAGCACCATTTCTACCCACCTCCCTGATGAATCTGCATGCTGTGGACATATTATTAGCCATCTCCAGCATCTTTTCTCCCAGGAGTTGAAAATACCAGCTGGATTTGTCGTCTCCCCACAACTTTATTTCGCACCATCATGTGCTCCCTGAGCAAAGAGTCATATGATCCTGGCAGATTCTTCTCTTCCTCCCACTTTCCACCCCTAGTCAATTCCAAGCCCTTCTTCAGGATCGCGTCCCATCCCCCTCCCTGCCCCTCTCAGACCCTGCAGGCTCCTGTCCCTCTCCTCTGCCCTCCTGCTTCCTTCTTCTGAGTTTCCCACTTCCAGTCTCCCCCTCTCCGATCTGCTCTGTATGCTGTCACAAGCCAGTTCAATCTGAGAAACAAATCCCTGTGGCTTCTTTTCTTCCCCAGCAGTCTTGAGGATCCTCCATGTCTTTGCAAAGCTTATGAAAAATATTGAAGCACAAATATTTTGAAGATGATGACAGGGAACTGGGAGACTCCTTCTCTGGGCTCTGGGTTAAAACTGTCCTGCAGGACCAAGGCAATCAGCTTGGTGGGCAAAGACCTTCCTGGTCCAGGCTGTGCCTGCCGATCCAGGCTCATCTACTCCCCCCTCAGAGGCCCACGTTCCACCCGAGCTCTGCTGAAGCCTGAGTACTCCATGCTGCCTGCTGCCTCCACGTCTGCTGCAGGGCTCCTACCACCTGGATGTTCGGTGCTACCACATGGATGCTCTGTGCTCAGCTCCTTGCCTGCTCCTTGCCTGGCCAGCGTCTTCTACTGCACGCTTCCAGTGAACCCCTTCTTCACCCAACTCCCTCTCTCCTTGCTAAGTTCATCGCACCTTCTCTGAATCTTTAGAGCAAGTAAAATCACAGAGCTGTTGCATTTCACCAGTCATTCAAAATGATACCGCGCTCACTTTTATGGTTACTCACAAAAGAAGTGTTCTTCCTTCCTGGTGGAAGAGGCAGTGATCGAAACTATATCCCTTGGAGCTTTTTTGGGTCACTGAAAGATTGTGATCTCCCAGCCTTCCAGTTTCTCTGCTTGGACTGTGCTTGCTTTACCATATTACATATAAGTAGTCACTGAAGTAGAAAATTAAACACATCTGTGAACGCTGGAGAGCAAATTTTCAAAAGGGCAATATTAAGGGCTCTGCCACAAGTAACTTCCTAACCTAGAAGATTTTATTTCAACATTACCCTTAGTAAAAAACAATGAAAACTAAAAAAACATACAACCATGAGTTTCCTTCTGTCAGCCCAGCCACTCAGAACATTCCTATAAAAGTGTCTGGTGGTGGCCTCCGCGTGCTCTCTGCTATCCTGCTAACCGGATCTGGGGCTAAGGACATTCAGGTCTGAGAATGGCCGGAAACAGATGCTGACAAAGACAGCAGAGACCTTTACACTGAGATAGGCTCTTCGATGAGAGGATGAGAATGAAAGGCAGAAAAAAAATCTGAGTGACCCAGAGAAACACATAGAGAAAGCATTACTCCAAGGCAGAAGAGAACAGGATACTTTGAAACTCCTGACCAAAATGTAAAATTTTCAACAATTTGTCTCTCATGCATGCCAAAGATGTTGAGTCATTCACTGGAAAGCAGGAGCTAATTTAGATGGAAAGGCAGCAGAGGTGTTTTCACTCCTACTTGACACCAGTGAAGAAGTGACCTTGAGCTGTCCTCAGCCCTCCAGGCCTCAGTGACATCACCTACACAATGAGGGAGTTGGCCGAAGTGATCTCAAACATCCTTTCCAACTTGGAAATTCTATGGTTCTATAACTGTGTAGACAGAATCACACAGCCCCAGGCAATCTGAAAATAAACTGCTCAGTAAGATTAAAATGAGACAAGCTAACAATTAGAAGAGAATTAGTTGACCAATAGCATTGCCCTCTAGCTAAATCAGGAGAAAGGATCTTTGATTTTTATTTTAGTTTGTTGTAGCTTGTCTACTCTGTATCCTTTTTGTGAAGCTCCGTCACCCTAAATGCCCTCACACCCTGTGCTCCTAGACTCCACCAGTTCCTGGACCCCATCCAGTCCTTCCTGGGCTCCCTGGACTCCTGCAGCCCCAGTGCCTTTGATCTCATTCTCAGGGATAACAAGGAGGAACCACCTGCTGTCACAGCAAATCCAGCTCTTGTTGGTCAAGAGTAAAGGAAAGCAGCCCCAGGCATCCGTGTGGGTCCCCAAGGGAACACCCAATACACCATTGCCTAGCTGAGTGACTTCTCTGGGTCACAGGAGTCTACCCAGTGAATAGGGTGGTAACAGGAATCCTGTACCAATTTTAGAAGGCTGCTGGGATGTACAGTGAAGAGTGTCTGTGTCATGCTTCATTCTTGTGTGAGTGGTGTTCTCCTCTTATTGGTGACCCAGGCAGTAGGCCCATCTTGCTGTGACAGTGACAGAATGGGAAGGGAAGCTGAGGTTGTTCTAGAATTCTGCTTCTACAATGCCATCCAGAGAGTGGGGCATCCAAGAAATGGCATCTCCTTTTTCCTGAATCACACATACGAGTGCCAGATGTTTCACTCCAACCCTGTACTGCTGACAATACATTATAGTTCCCCATTTGGCAGCCTGGAAAGACTCAGAAAAATGAAGGAATCTGTTCAAGTTTGCATGAGTGGTCTGTGGAAGAGCAACACTTTAGAGCCAGCTCTGTTTTGCTGTGCATCCCCCCAGCTGCCCAGTACCCAATTCTAGAGCCTCTGACGTCGCTTTTCAGACACCTGCAGATGTTAGGTATGTGCAACACTGTCCTGCCTGGAGCACCTGTCTCTCAGGCGTTCGCCTCACTCACTCCCTGCTTTAAGGAAGGAGCCTCATCTCAAGGAAACCTCTGCAGAGCACTGAGATCACAGCCTGCACTTCACTCTGCATGTCTTCTGTTCCTTGGTGCTTTGCATGTCTGCAGAACACCTATCATCACCAACAACCAGGATCCTCCATGCCTGATTCTTGCTTTGGGTTCCAAACTCAGAACCGGGTTCAGATTTGGGTATCAAAGTGTGGATTTCCATGTTTACTTAATTGCAAGTCTCCATAGACAGATTCTTAATCCAAACCCCTAGTTCTGTTCCCAGAAATTCTGCCAGGACCAGGAGCAGGCACGAGGCATCATATGTGTGCCTGGAATCTCTGGAGAGAATGCTCATGTGGCCAGCAGTGATAGAGAGGGTAAGTGGAGAGCACGGTGAGATCCAGACCCAGAGTTCAAGGACAGGTTGGGGAGAACATTCCAGCCTCAGAAATACTGGATACCTGGGACTGGCACCTGTGAGGCCACCTCTCCTGGGGAGCCTGTCCCATCCACTGCCACAAGAAGGAGGCCAAGAAGAGGCAGAGTGAGCTTATGGGCTCATGTTCATGCCATATGGAGTGAGATCATTTTCCACTGAACCACAGGATGGTCTGAGGCCCCTGTGAGACATTACCAAGGTGGTTCCTGGTGCACCAAGGCCAGTGGGACAAACTTAAAGCACCACATATTCAGATGAAGTCAGACCCTGTATGTGCCCCAAGATTCCCTGTATCCATCTAGCACATCACCCAGCAGAGCTTGGCACAGGTGACCTAACCAGCACATGGCTGCATTGTGAAGTCTAACCAGAGTGCAGTGGGTAAGAGTGTAAGCTTTGGAGTCTGGATTCCTGGGTTCAAATATGGGTTCCCACTCTTAGTAATGGTATGACATTAATGATATTACCTGAGGGTTCTGCCTGTCTCTGCTTTCTATAATAAGGAAGCTCTAATATTTCCATAATAGGATTATTTTGCAGATTAAATGCATGTACAGTAAAACATGGGCTTGTTACAGTTTTTTAGAATTTCCAGATACTCACACAGACCTGGCACATAGTAAATTCTTAAAAGCTGATCAGAGCAATAGAAAGGGCAGCACAGCCTGGAGCAGCTAATTGAGCTCCTGGAACAAGGGCTGCTCCCCCTCTCAGCTCCAGACAGGAGTCCACTTTCAGGCAGCCTGATCTCAGCCAGGGCCAGGGAAATAAACCAAGACGATTCCTGGTTACTAAAGCATGGAAGGAGATGGATGGAGTTTGTAAATATGACTGCAAACACAGTCTTGGTAACTAAGCAATTTGGCAAAACTCCCCCTCTCAAGAGGAAATTTTCCCTTTGAAAACTAGAATAACAGCACACAGAGATGACTTCATGCAGGATTTTGGACTTGTGTCTGGGGACCATCTCTCCCTGAGACGAAGGGCCATGAGAGGCAGGTCAAGTGTGAAAGTAGGTTTCCCTGTCCTCTCTGGGAAGAGCAGAAGGTCATTCCTGCTAGATCTTCTTGTCTTTTCTTCCCTGGAAATTGCTGTGTTCATGCCTAGGTCCCTGTCATGGTCTCCTGCACACCTTCTGCAAAAAGTGCCCTTCCAGCTGGGACTTTGGCAATCAAACGTACAGTTATGCCTTTCAGCAGGCTGTGGGCGAGCTTACTCATCCTGTCCCTGGAACATGGAGTGCTGGGACAGAAATACAAGAAACTCCTGGGGTGGGGTGGCCACCCCCACAACAGAGCAAAATACCTAGACCTTCACCTCGTAGATCCAGGGCCATTACCTTCGGTGGCTTCCACCCACTTCCGGTAGACTAGCTGCTATGGGAAGTCATAACCTCTGAACTCTTCCTTTCTCCTCAAATCATTACCTCACAGAACACAGTGTTTCTTCCTCACACACTTGTTGTTCTCTCCCTTTTCTGTCATCATCAGTCGTAAATCAGCCTCTTAGAACTTGAATCCCTTAAACATTTCAAGTTATAGAATAGTTAGAATGCCCAGGTTCAGCAACAGCCATGTCCTATTCTTCTTTCATTTCATGAAGAAAATATCTTTTTGATTCATCGAAGGAAAATTTATTCTGTTCCAATAACATTCCCTCGAGGTCAAGTTGGGCAGGGTTAATATGAAAATGTTCATCTCCTCCTCCCCCTCATGCCTGAGAGCTGATCAATTCCCACAACAATTCTGTTTATAAAAATCAGGAAAGTTTGGGGCTAGGTTCTTTCACAGATAGCTTCCCATTCTAAGAATTGGAGACTGTAATGATCAGGAGTCATTGTATACAGATCAAGCCAGAGTCCTCCTGGGGTGTTTCCTGGTACACCTGTTGATGTTTCTTGGTCTAAAGAGTCCTCATGTGAACACACACATACACACATCACAAACAACAACACACAACATCCCATGGAAGAGTAACTACTGCAGGGCAAGGGCAAGAGTCACCACATAGGTATGGTGGGGAACTAAATCCCCTGGTTTCTGAAGAACTTGACCAAACCCTCCTTCACTGTTGATCCATCAGAAATAGACTCGCAAGCTTTCCGGCCTCACTCCTGCCTTTACTGAGCATTGTTCTGTCACATGCCTGACATTCCCAACATCACTCATTTGGGGAAGATCTTTATTTTAATGCACACACAATCAATTAGGCTAGATTCAGCAGCTGATACTGGTAGAAGCATTTCCATAAAGGAAGAAGGAATCAGTGGGAGAAGTGACAGGTCCAGTGAGTATAGAATAAAAAGGCCAGAATCAACTATGTCTCCTCTCTGGGGCACGTGTCACCATCGGTAGTGGAAGGAGGGTAACTAACTACAGCTATGACATCTTATGACTGTATAAGTTTCACCTTGTTTCCAGGGGTGTAGTCATTCCAGTATAGAATGCTGTTTTTGAAATGGTAGATAGGGGTTTTCTGTGTGTGGTGGACAAAAAAGAAGCCAAGATACATTCCATATTATACTAATGCTATGGGAAACAGGAGTTGAGATTAATTTATTCATTCAGATTCATTCATTCAAAAATGTTTTCTGCACACCTTCTATGTGCCAGGCACTGCCATTGGAGGTGGAAGCCATGGTGATGATGAACACAGTTGCTGCTGCAAACTATCATTTTGTTGTGCTCTTGTGCATTAGTGATGAGCAACACCAGGCTCCAGAAATGGTGATGAATCCTGAGACAGATAAGGCTGACAAATTCAAGAAGATTTGGACAAAGCTATTCAGTGCACAAACAGGAGCTCTTGGTATGAGAGAAGCTATGAAATAACAGCTGGTAATTTTTTCTTTAGTTTTATTCATCTAAACATGTATTTTTGCTATGGAAAATCTCTTTGCATTGTTTTAAAGTAATAAGTCTGATCATCCTTCAGTTATTTCTCGAACAAGCCTGTAGAATAAAAGCCAAGATTAACTCTTGGTACTTTCTGTCTTGAAAAGTAGAGTCAGTGTCTTTATATATGAATGGTACATTTCCCACAGTAGAATTAGTGAGTTCACGATAGCAAACTGGCTACCATAGTACTGGTGTGAATATAATAATTTAGAAAAATAAACTAATGTCCTATAATAAACACCTTATAACAAATACATTTCCTGAAGTAAAACAGCAAGAAAATGCAATTTTCCATAAAAAATCATGCAAAGCAAGCATAGCCTCAAGATTAATGGATACATTACTACAAGAGATAATAATCCTTTTAGAAATTAAAAACTCATGTTACACTACAATTTCTGGCAAGTGAATTTGCCCCCATTTAATTTGACAAGACATAGAATAAGAATTTGCCAAATTTTTAATGTTCCTCTCTTTAAGTATCTTTGGAGTATTTGACTTATAAGCCTTTCTACCTTCTATTGTAGTGTTGCAACAAGAAAAACAAGATGTACAAGATGTTACCACAAGCTCAATGCTTTGTATTCTCAAAATATTTGTGTAAAGCCCTTCTCATTCTCTTAGAACTTGCTGAAAGCTCTCATCTCTGCCTTCAGTGTCATGCTTAACCAAGATGAAACGTGAGGATGTAGTGCGTGTTGCTGTTTCTACTTGTCAAGCCACTCTGTTTCTTAAACTCTCAGTGCTGCATTGTTTAGGGTTCTACTTAACAAGTTGTTCATTACTCTTTCACAGTAAGGGGAGATCTCTTGGAGGTCCTTGCTTTTTTCCACATTCTGCCTTTCTATACTCTGTCTTCTCAGAATGAATCTGACTCATTATTCAGGATGTAATACTCTCACCTTTAGTTGCTCCAGGTCTAACCAACCTTTCCAGCCATTTCTTTCCCTTAGTGATATGATGAGCTGATTTTTCTGTCTCTCTCTGTCTGTCTCTGTCTCTGTCTCTGTCTCTGTCCCTGTCCCTGTCTCTCTATCTCTCTCTATCTGTCCTTCCCTTTCCCCCCATTTTTTTTCTCTCTCTCTTGCTGTTGTTCCATGCAAATGACTTCCTATTTGTTTTAGTGTCCAGAGTTCCTACCATTTGGCACCAAGGAAAAAGCTGATAAATGGATAAATGAAAAGGCAAATAAATGAGGACAGAGACCCAAAGGAGATATGTTTGTCTAAGTTATGGGGATGAGATAAGAGTCAGGAAGGAGGTTCTTTGTGTGTTCGGTGGGCATAGGAAGTTGCCTGAGCACAGGTATAGAACTGGCTCTGGATGTAGAGAAGAGATCTGCTCCACATGTTCTCCAAAATAGTATTCTGGATCCATCCTCTTCTGGGTGAGATAACACATGTTGCTTCCACCTTAGTTTATCAGTACTTCTTGAGATCACTCACACCTTTGTGGGAAAGAATTCCTTGAAAATTTGGGGAATAATCAAGCCTAGGTCATGGAATCAGAAATCTGTAATAATATACTGATGTGATATTTAATTAAATATTATACATGAGCTACATCACCTTATCCCCCATGCCTTTTGAAATCCTTCCAAAAGAATAGAAAAGAAAACTATGAGGTTTCAAGTATAAACAGTATCAGAGAGAAGACCATGCTTAAACATGTCTTCTGGAGAAGTGACTGGCAGAGAAACAAGTAAGTGGCTCAGCGGACAAAAATTTAAAAATAGTGGCCACTGAGGGGAGCTGGTGGGACAGCTGATGTCACAAACTCCAAAAGTTTCACTGGAACCACCTGCAACACAAGGGATCATGAGTCCAGATAGTCCTTGTGTCCGAACATGATAACCTTATTTTATCTTTTGCTAAATTTTATGTTTGTAAAAAGATTACCCAGTTGCTCCCAAGCTTTGCCTGTTTAGTTGACATGATGCAAGTAGACTATCTCTAATCCAATAATTCAAAACCCAAAATGCACCAAATTCTACAGCCTTTTTGGCATTGATGTGATACCACAAGCAGAACACTTTATACCTGAGTCCAGATGGAAATAATGCTATGTGCAAAGTGTATAAGAAATGCAAGTGAATTTAATGTTTAGACTTAAGCCTCATTCTCATATTTTGTTAGACATGTGCAAATATTTGAAAATCTGAAATCTAGTTTGGCCTGCATTTAGTTTCAAAGGTCTCCTTCACACGTTACTTGGTTTTTATTGCATCTCTTCTCAGGCATTTCCTTGCTGAGCTTCCAGCATCACTCAGAGGTCATCAGGTAGGTCCACAAGCCTGTGAAGATTGCAGCTATCTTGCCTCCTCTGTGGTTGTAGGTGGAGCCTTCTACTCAGGGTAAGCTCAGTGCTAGGACATGAGACACCCAAGCTGTTACAGTTTTGTTTAGATCTAAAATATTCCCCCAACTTCTCACATGTCAGAGATGGGGCTTTTGGATGGCGATTGGCTCATGGGAGTGCTATGCTCATCAATGATTTCCTCCTCTGACTCACTGAGCATGTGACCTGTATTCACCCTGGCTCCCCTCTTCTCTTTCTCTGCTTCCTAGACACTGTGACCTCAGCAGCTCTCCTCCTCCGTGCTGTTTCTACCTTAGAACCAGCTGATGATGAAGTGTAACCAGGTGCCAGATGAGACCTCTTCCCCTTTAAGATGTGAGCATCAAGTGTTTTGTCCCAGCTCCAAAGAAACGTGACCCAGACACAATCTAACCTCACCCTGGATCCATGGGTCAAGAATACTGAATAGGGGCCTGCCCTGAAAGACTTATCATTGGTAGAACCTACTTGAACCTTCCAATCTGAGCCTTCGTCTGGGAGGTAATCTTGTCCTGTTGGAAGAAAGAAACTACCTTGCCTATATAGAGTATGAAGTCTTAATTACTATTAGAATCTTGGTTAATTAGAATCTTGGTTAATGGATTCCTGGAAAAAATCTCTCTCTAATCTCTCTCTAGATTTCCTTTTTTATTCATCTCAGTATTAATTCATGGATGGCTCTATAGAAAGGGCCTTTTTTGACCAGATATCCACAAAATGTTTGGACATTGTCTTCTTGGGCTGTTTCTCATCATAACTTATAGCCAAATGACAAAGAATTTCACAGTAAAATGACCTAATCTTATTTCTTCATGCTTTGAACTTGGTTTTCTGGTCTTTGTAGTGTCCCTCAGTAGAGTCTCAGCTCATGTGGACACCAACAGAGAAGCAGTCTTCTTAGGTGAGTTTTGTTGATCAGCTTGATCAGAACTGAGAAGTGGAGGATCAAGTACATGCTGGAAGTGAAAATGTCTTCTAATAGTGTCTCTCAGCCCTAGTGTACACTAAGATTAACTCTTCCTCCATCCTATCTCAAATTCAAAGCGCTTGAGCTCTTAAGTATCTGGTTAAAAAAAGAAGTTCGGGTTAAATCAACTGATATAAAAATTTAAAAGCTCAGACTGTTTGCTGCAAGAAGTTCTCAAAGTACTAAACACAGGGAAGTCCATTGTTACATCAGATGAGCACATTCAGAAGCCAAGAAGTTGCATCTACCACACCTAAATCCTACTAACTCATGCTGTTTTTTTGTAGGTCATTTAAGGGGCCAAAGTCCATTTTTCCTGACACATCCCATAGGGCTAATAAAAGGATCCACCCACCGACCTAAGTGATGGCAAGGCTCTGATGTGCCTTTTCTTAAGAACATTTAAATGGCAAACATTTTCCATTGTTTTGACTTTTTTAAAAAAATAGTAGTGTTTGTTAAATTTTATGTGTTTTCTTATCTAGGGTATGGTACCCAGTTGTTTTTATCAAATAACAGTGTAGTTGTTGCTATGAAGGCATTTGTAGTGGTGATTAACATAGACATTTATTGGACTTTCAATAAAGATAATGATGTGCCACAGTGTGAATAAATAGGCTGAGGCCATCAGAAGGAGGCGTCAAAAGCAAAAACTGAGGCTTTCGAGGAATATAAATGTTATCTGGATTACTAGTCTGCCAGTTGACCTGCACATTTTAGACCCAGGTCTTCCTACCCAAGTTTCCAGCCTTCTAGTCATCCCATAGATTTGAGGCTTGCCCTCCTCTGCAACCGTGTGAGCCAACTTTTTAAAACAGATCTCTTAACATAGACATTCTATCAGTCCTGTTTCTCTGAGGAATCCTGATGGGAACATCTGGGAAACACAGGGACATAAGACTGAGGGAGAATGGGATGCTGAAGTGAGGATCATCAAACATTAGACTCTCACAAAGAAGGTGCAAACTAGACTCTGCATTTGCTGTACACAGTTGGATCCATGCACCTATGAGAATGTAATGCAGCTGATGATCTGAGAAGAGGTGGAGCTCACATAGTAATGCAAACAGTGACAATCAATTATACAAATAGCTTTTCACCTGCTCTGCAGCCCAGTTCCTAATATGCTGTTAACTGGGGTTCAGGACCTCCCAACCTAGAACATAAACTCTCAATAATACCATTTCAGAATTTTAATTAAAGCATCTAAAAAAGCCAATAATATTTTTAATTGAATAAAATAGCAAATAAATTCTTATTTTGGGAGAATAATGGGAAGCAAATAATTCTACAATAAGAATAATGAGGGCCGAGGAGTTAGCTCAGTGGTTCCAGCACCTGTCTTGCAAGCCCAAGGGCCTGGGTTCAATTCCCCTACAACCACATACAATACTGGGTATGGAGACTCACACTCAGCAGCAACCAGTACCACATACCACAGTGCCTTGCATGGTGGCTCATGCCTGTAATCCCAGCACTCGGGAGCCAGAGGCAGGAGGATTACTATGATGTGAGTTTGAGGCTGAGCTCAGGGCCAGCCTGAACTACAGAGGGAGACCCTGTCTCAAAAAAAAAAAAAAAAAAAGAATAATGAAACCAATTGACTTACTTATCTTTCAGCCCACAGATTCTAGGGGTATATTTGATTTTTATTGCTCCTGACAACATTTATGATTCTGAGATGCAATCTACAAATTTTTAAGCTAAAAGCAGTCACTGCTTGAAGAAGCCTGTAAACTCATCACTAAGAGGAAAGATGATACTAATTCTAAAACCTGAGTGCTCCTCTGTGTGTGACTTTTCCTTTGCTTTGCTCTTTTCTTGGATTACACCAAGATCATGCATTGTAAATGAACACTCTGTCTTTACAACCCTAACATTTCAGACTAACAAAAGGAGGGAGAAAAAATTATGTATTTATATTGTAGCACTTTTTTTCAGTGTTGGGCATCAAACCCCGGGCCTTGTGAATGTTAGGCATATATTCTACCACTGAAGTATATCCCCTTTCAGCCCTTATTATAAGACCTTTAAAGAGCAGGCTGGTCCTATTTGATTTGCTGCTTTCATGTTTGAAATAAATGAAGCTTTTCTCCCCAAACCAGTGGCTTAGAAATCTCATTTTCAGCATTCATGTTCTATAGTTAGCTCCATTATGGAGCACTTTAGAGGTGAAAGGATATGACCCTAAGACAATACGAAATATACTCTAGATGGAGTAGGGCACAATGAATCAAGCTGCCCATATTATTTCTAGGCTGACCTCAATGGAAAAGATGTCTGTCTTCCTCTATGACATTTGCACAGCTATTTCAAGAATGCTTAATAAAACGGGCTTATCTTTCTTCATGTACAGTGTCCACTTATACACTAACAATAACAAAATGGCACAGAAAATTAACTTAGTGTGCATGCTCAATCAAGTTGAGTCATCATGAAAGAAAGTAAGAGAGGAGGCCATGAACACAAAACATTGTTCTGAGAACATGCTTGAGTTGAAATTAAAATAGAAAGTCACAAAGTTCAACAAAAACATCAGCATGCAAATCTCATTTAAGGAGACTCTCCATTGTAGACTCAGAGTTCCTGCACAGTAAATCAAACAAATAGGAGTTCATCATCAAAGACCAAATTCACACAGAAAATAAGATTATGAGCATGTATTTAAAACAAACAAACAAAAAAAAACCCAGTATATTGAGATCCCTTCTTCATGGGACTGAAGAATAAAATAATTAGACCTCACTAAATAGTGTATAAAATAAGCATAGAATCATAAAAATGAAAAGTCAGTAAATAAGTATTAAAATTATCAAAAAGATATTTTAGGAAAAAGTGCAGTTATAATAAAGTTTTATAATTTTCATAAATGCAACTAGGAAAGCCTATTTCAATAAAGCAAGCTCAATTTACTCACTCTTTCCAGGGGTGAAGAACTGGATTCATGTACCTATGAGAATCTAATGCAGCTGATAATCTGAGAAGAGGTGGATGTCAATCACATCCTGAGAAAAAAGCCAAGGAAGTATTCCTATTGTTCTGAGGTAATTTTAGGGGTGGCTTATCAAAAATAGATAACAAGTAAAGATTGGATGAAATACTCAAGTACTAGTTACTTTTTTTGGTGGGAAACACAGAGAAAGGAGAAAAAATTATTTCTAGCTAATTTTTTTCAGTGGAGCATCTTATAATCAAATTTTTCCAGAGCAATTGAGCAAGTTCTTGCTTTGTAAATTTTCATTTCTTAGATAATTAAGTCTTTTGTTTCAAATTTACTACATGGATAGTACAAAAGATAACACTAAAGAAATACTAGAGTTAATAAATTTGAATATAAACTCCTCCAAATAATTTAAAAAGAATGCCATAAAAGGAGTCAAAGATAGCAAAATGAAACTATAAAAAGGATGTTAGAAGACAAAGAAGCTAGCTCAGATCATAATCCCAGAAAATCAGAAGAAAGGGTGTATAGATGAGACACAATATAAAAATATAGCTAAACATTTTAGGAGCGATTCAAATCCTAAGGTACAGGCAATACAAAATATCAAGGTAAATAATAAAAATTTCATAGCCCACATGATACAACAAACAAGCCAAAGCAAAAATGACCAGAGATTGATAAGAACAAAGAAACAAGGAGATTGGGTGATTTATAACAGCAAAAGAGAAAGCTTGGTGACATGGAAAAGCTATCAATGCTCAGAATATAGAGGAAAATAAATTTAGTGCCTTTCTTGAAATAATCGACAAAATGATCTTCCAAGAACAAAGGTAAAGTAACAACATATTCAGATAGAATCTACTGCCTATAATCTCACCAAAGATGATTCAAATGGACCTAGATCATTAAAAAGGAAAAAAAAATCTAAAGAAAGGTCAGCTTTGAGGACCACTGAGCAAAAACATTCTTAAACATGAAGCAAATATAACAGAACATAATCTAAATAAATTATAGTAATGTCAAATCATGCAATTAAAAAACCAGAACTGAAACAGTAAACCATAACAGCATGCAAATTAGGAAGAGAAAATTGGTTTTATTACTCCTGCTGCAAGCAACATGTCTTGACTTCTTCCCAGTCTTTAAACACATCATACATTATTGTAGCCTTACACTTTCATTTTGATCACCCTGAAGGTCACTTCCTTGAAGTGAGGCAGAATAAATCATTCCTTTGTAAAAGTCTTCACAAAGAGAGACCTGAGGTTCTTCCCTGGAGAATGGGGTGAAATCTGAGTTTATTTCAGGGCTGTCTTCACTGCTTCCACCTTAGCTGTCTGCTAAAGCCCTACTTTGGTGAGCTCTGAAGCTTAAAGTCTCTGGCATAGGATTGCATTACATAATATTTGTGTGCCCTCATCTGCTGTCAGCTGGACATCCAGGGAAGAGGATCATGATGCTCTCGAGACTACAAAAATTAGGGTACATGTCCCCAGATTTGGGTTCGCATCATTCCTGCCTAGTATCAGGTACATTTTCCACATCAATATTTCCAGTCCAATATTATCCATGTTGGAGAGTGTTTTTTCCATCCCTGCATCTCTCTTTTTCTTTAATTTTTTTTTTATTAGTACACATATGCAGTACCTTACGTTCATTGTGGGAAGTCGGTACATGTACTTTACACATGTTGGTTGTTTTTTCCTGCATCTCTCTTCTGTGACTACTTTGGAAGCTACTATTTCCTAAAAGTTTTGACACTATAGTATCTGTGCATTTTTCTGGGCATTAGGTTACCTTGTGGCTTTGTAACTGGTACAGTGGCCTCTCTAGCTACTGTAGAGCTTGGAAGATGACAAGGCATGTGTACACAAGAGAAGAAGAAGAAAAGGGGCAGGAGGCAGAGTGCAGAGTGAGTGTAACTTGGTGACTTCGCTTCCTTGAGCTAACAGGCTTCCAGGGCTTGTCTTCTCTAAAAGATCTTCAGGAATTAGACCCAACCTATAGAAGAGTCTTGGACAATTCCACGCAAATCCCTCTGGTCCACTCCAGCCCAGTTATGGGAACTGAAAGAGCAGCTCCCTAGCTGGACCCCACTGACTCAGAGTAACCTATCACAACCTCTGTGGGAACAGACAGCAAGGTAGAGGCAGGAGAGAAGGTAGACCAAGTTCATGGACAGCCTCGTGAATGATGCAGCTTCTCCTGCAGTTCCAGGGAACAGTAAGATCTGAGCTCACAGGGAAATGAGAGAGTGAATACTTCCTGTTTAAATGTGATTTCTTCCTTTACTTTGGTTTGATTCTGAAGTCTATAAGCCTTTCGCAGAACATGAGCCTTCTCCTCCTAAGGTCTGACTGTCCAGTGAAAACATGGACCCCATTCTGCTGCTGAGGACATTTATGTTTTGTGACTCATTGGGCCCTTCCTATCTGACTCACCTCCAGCTTCACAAGGAACCTGACTCACGCTCACACTTGGATTATTTCTTTGCCTGCCTGGGTGGAGTTGCCCCATACGGAGTAATAGGTTCATTCCATGGCCAAAGCTCGGCATCCCCGTTAACATGTTTGCCCAAGAACAGAGTCTGCTTTGAAAAGAATGAATTTGATCATTAATCCAGTCTGGTAGCTTTTTTAAGGGTAGACTTTAAAATAAAGCCTGCTTTTGAAAATAAGTACAGCTTTGTTCTCCCCTGACTCCAACAAGACGCCTGTTGGCTCCTGTACCCAGCAGCCTGGCTTAGCGGAGACGCTGGCTTAGCTAGGGAAGGCACAGGGGGGTGGTGAACTTCTGTTACCAGAAGGGAGAAAAGCCACCACCCAGGGCTTCTGCCAAGGTCGGAACTACAGTGGTAGCCTGCATACCTGACAAAACAGTCTTATATAAGATATGATAAAAAAAAACGATGGAAAATGATTAAACTATTTTTAAAGTTATTACAGTAAGAGACATTGACTTGTATGTCAGTGTGTGTGTGTGTGTGTGTGTGTGTGTGTGTGTGTGTGTGTGTATGTGTGCTCCAGGGATTGAACCAGGGACCTTGTGCTTGCAAAGCAGGCAGTGGAACCACTGAGCTAAATTCCCAGCCCAGACATATTGATCTTAATCCTCCCCCCAAATATTTTCCCTTAAGTTAATCACACTTATCCTACCCTCCTTTCTGAAGCCACTTTCTGAAGCAGTTCTAGAAGTTGTCTGCTTTGACTGTAGTTGCCTTGCCATGGCTGCCTTAATGTTCTAAATTAATTAAAAAATGTTCATCTGAATCAGAAGATGTGCAGTACCAGATCTGGTGAACAATGTGGTTGAGGACACCCCATAATATTTTTATTAGCCTCTTTTCCATCAGATGTGCCTTGGAGGCAACATTGGGTGTATTTTTTATTACACTTCATAAAGACACTACATCTTTAATTTCTCTACTGGCACTGACCTCTTTCATCTTCTCTAGCTATTCTAGCCAATGCCACTGCTTAGAGAGGCCTCCCTATCCTCTGGTCTCAGGCCCTTCACTGTACCAACACGAATCAAAACAAGTCCCCATTATGTTATCATCTACAATGTGCTGAACGTGTCCCTTAATTTGTTCATGGCCATGATTGGTGACACAGGTCTTTGTTATTGAGGCATCCAGTGAACTTCTCTCTTATCAGAATGGAACATTCTCTTTGGCCTGTCATATGCCACTGATTGGTGTACTGATTGTCCAGTGAAAACATGTCAGAACTGCTGGCTAGGATAGACATGATAACTACTTGTCAAACTGATGAGCAAATGAAATGGGAAATGGGCCTGGATTTCGCCATCCTGCTCCATCAGTTCCAGCAGCCACCACTACAGCCAAAGGCCTGAACTTTCCTTGGACTCAGACACAGAATATAAGGTCAGGTCAGCTTTTGTGTACTGAGCAGAAAACCTGAACTACACTGTCAGCCAGCAGAAAATACAAGAAAGCTTTGAGTTTAGGTACAAGAAATTTTAGCTCCTTAATCCAACCACCATGTTACACAGCTTTCTCTTCTTCTGAGAGCCAGTGGCAGAGACTTGAAAGATTTCCAGTAGCATTTCCCTGTCCTTTTTTGTGGATGAGGAACCTGAGGGCTCTAGGAAGTGGCAGGCCCACATAGCACAAGGCAGCCATGGCATAGTCTATGAGAATGTCCATGCTTCTGATCCCAAGAAATGGACACTTGGATCCTCAGGGCCAGCTTCTTGGTCCCTCTGTTGTGGTCAGTGCTTATCCTTTTTGTCTTGTGGGTTGGGACTCTGGATCCTGGGATAAGAGGTTATTTTTATTTTCCAAGCCATTATTCTCTGCAAGCTCTGTTTCAGAATGACTTGTGAGACATAACAACTTAAGATTTAGAGCAATATTGATAGAGTGTAACAATACAGTTCTGTTTCCAGCTCTCAGTGTGGAAATAATATTTCCACCATTTCCACTCTAAATATTTCACTTCTGGGACACTGATACAGTCAGAAAACATTGAGCTAGATATGTAAGTAGGTGTGCCTGAACATAATTAAACCATCTGAGCACCTCTGAGGGACATCCAGGTCATAGGATGGAACTTGGTGAAGGAAGAGGGGGTCTCAGAGAACCCTGAAAATGAGTAAGTGACTTTATAGTCACAAAAAGAATGAATACGATTTTTCAGCCTCACAAGATAAAGCAAAGGAAATAGTTATTAAAATTAATGTCACTGGAGATAGAATACACTTTTAATAATAATTCTGTTCTGAAACAAAATTAATCTAACACAGGCAGCCTAAAATATTTTCCTATGCAATAATAAAAATGAAGATCATTGGCCCCTGTAGCTCTTTGGGGATTATTTGTCTGTGAGCAGCACATGAAGAAACCTTTGGAACTGAGTCCATCTAACAGAAAACATCTGTTTGGGCATCACTCAATTATAATATGCTACAGGGGGAGAAATGCTGGGCTTCAGAAATACCAATCTAACATGTAAACTGGCCATTTCTGATTTAAACATTTTTTAGACTTCTTTGGCAAAAGCAGCAATGATGGTTCTTGAAAGCCATCTCTATATAAAGATGTAAATGAGTCCTAGAATTGTATGTTATATATTGTGAAATAGAAAATGCTCTAAGTAAAATGGGGTGAAGGGGGAAAAATAATGAGATTATAACAAAAAAGAAAGGAAACAAATTTTATGTACATAGGAGAGTGGTAGGGTAGGTAGAGCTATGGGAAAAAATGAGAATTGAGTTGTGTCTTATACTGGTACAAATCCCCATTATGGAGTGCAATCATGATGCGTATATGTAATGTACCAATAAAGATTTTTAAAAAAATTTGTCTCCTTATCTTCTTATATGATGAATGTGAGTAAACAGAATTATAAATGAAAAATAACAGAGAGTGAATGGTCTAAACCGTTTCCACATTAATAGGCAATATGAAGAGTGATATGTCTTGAAAGAGTTGGAAAAGGTTAGTCACTTAATGTGAGTCACTGATTTTATTTTTTCAGGTGGGATGTAGGAGCCAAAAGGGAAGAGAGCCTGTGTCTTCCATCTTTGAAGCTGATCTGTACTTCCACATCACCCTGGCTGGCTGTTTACTGCCCCTTCTATAGCCCCCAGCTGCATTTCCATCCCATCACTCCAATCACAGTAGCTCCTTCTACTTATAACCCACTGCAGCTCAGCTCCTCCTAAAACATCCTGAGGTCACCAGTGATGTCAGATCGCCAAGTACGACAGACTTACATAAAAACGCCACATGGTGACCCTTGGAGTTTCTTACCTTTTGACAGGTGTCTTATCTTCCCCACCATGTTTGAGGATTTACTGGTAGCTCTTCATTCCAGAAATATCAGAGCTTGTCAGGGTCGCTACCCACGGTCTGTCCTGCCCCATTCTAGCATCCCAGGCTCATTCAGCCCCTTGTCCTGTGCAGTGGGGGGTACTTGACTCTTCACTGTTTTCCCCCATCTATCTTCTACTCCTTCCCCAAATCTCAGTGGGGCCATCATCTTGGAGGGTAAATCTGTGCCATCACCTCCCCTTCTCTGTACTAAAATCCTCCAATGTTTCCCTTGCCTCTGAAGATACAACCCATATTCCTTGCCCTTGTTAAGCAGGCTTTTGCTGGCTACTCCAGACTCCTGTCCAGCCATTCCCTGGAGAGACTCTACTGCAGCTGCCCTGGAATGGGCAGGATCGGATCTTAGCATCAGTCCTCAGCATGCGCTGTGCTCCCTCCCTGGAACGGTTCTGCCTTTTCCTCACCTCCTAACTCATTCTTTTAACCTCATCTGTTGTGTTCCTTTTTGCATGCCTAATATTAATAACTTGTGCACTTTTTTTTTTCAGGTTTTTTGAGATAGGGTCTCACCTTGTAGTTCAGGCTGGCCCCGAGCTCAGCCTCCAACTCACATCACTGCAATCCTCCTGCCTCTGCCTCCCAAGTGCTGGAATTACAAGCTTGAGCACCACGCCCGGCACTGTGGTATGTGGTACTGTGCTGCTGGGGAGAGTCTCCACGCCCAGTATTGTATGTGGTTACCGGGGAATCAAACCCAGGTCCTTGTGCTTGCAAGACAGGCGCCGGAACCACTGAGCTATATCCCCGGCCCTACTTGTACACTTTTTAAAATTTGTTTTAGGGTCCTGGAGGTTGAACCCAGGGCCTTGAACATGCTAGATAGACAAGGTCCCTACCACCAGACTTACACTCTCAGCCCTTTCTGTTTGTTTGTTTGTTTGTTTAGAGACAGAGTCCAATTGTATTGTTCAGAATAGCCTGATATTTGTATTCTGGGTAAGCTTCCCAACTAGCTAGGATTAGAGTTATGAGCTATCATTCCTGGCTTCTGCTTGGTTTTTTATTCATCATGGTTTACTCACTTTTATCTATATTTTTTTAAAAGTTTTACTACATGTGATGTATTTATTTTTTATTTGTCTAATAAATTTTACTTTATCCCGTTGCCCCCCTCAAGCCTCCTTTCCTCTCTTGTACAAAAACTGTTTCCATTTTCCCCCCTATTTTCACTTTTTGTCTTGCCCTTTCCTTTCTCCCACTTTCCTCCCTTGTTCCCCTTCCCATTGGAACACTTTCTTCCCATTTCCCAAAATCCTTCACACATTTCAGTCTTTATTTCCACTTTCAGTTTCTCACACCAGAGAAACATTGTGGTATTTACCCGACTGTCCAATTTATTTCACTTAAGAGTATGTACTCAAGTTCAAGGACGTACTTATCTATTTGTATCTATTTGTTGGAGTTCTATATTCCATGTTTATTTTGTGTTTCATTATTTATTTACCTATAACTGTCTGAAAGTCATCCTTCTTTATGGCAGATAAAAACCCACGTTGGCTGGAGATTTAGCTCAGTGGTTCCAGTGCCTTCCTTGCAATCTCAAGTTCCCAAGTTTGATCCTTAGTACCCCCCCACAAAAAAAGAGCACATATTCTTTATCCACTCATTAGTTGATGGGCATTTGGGGTGTTTCCATAATTTAACTATTACAAACTGTGCTGCTATAAACATGAGTGTGCATATATCACTGTGAAATGATGTTTTTAATTCTTCAAGGAAGATACCAAGAAGGGATATAGCTGGCTCAAATGGGAAACAAGCAAAGCCAGGGAGTATGACAATCACTGACTTTAAATTATCCTACAAAGCTACTACTATAAAAGCAGCATGGTATTATGGGGGGAAAACAGAGCCTAGGATCAGTGGAACAATTTGGAAGAAACAGAAACAACTCCAGACATTCTCAATCACTTTACCTTTGACAAAGGAGCTAAATACCTTCACTGGAAGAAAGATGGCCACTTTAATACCTGGTGCTGAGAAAACCAGCTTTCCACATGCCAAATATTGAAACTAAACCCAAATCTTTCACCATGCACTAACCTCAAATCAAAATAGATCAAAGATCTAAGTATTAAAACAGAAACACTAAATCTTTGAGAAGAGAGAACAGGTGGAATGCTTCCGGAAATCGGAGCAGGCGAAGACTTCATGAATGTTTTATCCCTCTTTAAAAAAAAAAAAAAATCTTTTTGGTTCTGTTGGTGTTCTATATTCTGTGTTTATTTTGTACTTAATTACTTATTGCTCTTATTTTCATTTCTATTTTACTTTCTCTGCACTTACTGTTTTCTTACTTTCTTTAACATAATTCAAGAAAGATCTTTTGAACCTATGTCATTATCAAATATATCATTTCCTAGAAGCACATGTTTTGAAAGTATATTTTCTTAGTTTCTTTTTTAAGCTACAGGTTATTCCTATGTACTTCTTACATTTTCAATATAAAATTATTTTCTACTTATCTATCTGTAATAAAACTATGGTCACATTACACACTTTGTTATTTTAATACTTTAAAATTACTGAGAGTTACTTTATTGTGTGGAGTAGGGTTTTTGTGATTGTTCACTGATGTCTTTATGAAATATGATCAAAACTGTGGTGATGCTGTTGTTGGTGAATTAAGAGACAGGCTTGTTACAATATTAGTGTGTCTTCATCCACCTTATTTACCAGATCTGACACTGTGGAACTTCTTGCCCTTCCCCAGAGTCTGAATGGCCATGAAATATAAATATTTTGAATCAATTCAGGACATCAAGGCATTCAGGATCACACAACTTAATACACCCAGGAAGAGGATCTCTGGTGCGGCTTCAGAAAGTGGGAAGAATGATGTGATGAATGATTTGAGGGAACTAATGGCAGGGTGTATTTATCTCTAATAAATTTTAAAAACTTAAACATTCCTTGTATTTTTCATATATACATGTTCCATAAGACATTATTTCTATAGGCTCAATGTTTATTTAGATATACTAACATACTTACCATTTTCTTTGGCTTCATTTCTCCTGCATTCATAACCTTTGATCGTGAATTATTTTCTTTCTCTCTAAAGAACTCTCTTTAAGGTTGCTTTTACCAAAAGACTTCTGGTGATCAACTCTCTCCATTTTTACTTACCTGAAAATGATCTTTCTTTCCTCTTCCTATCTGTAGGATGTTTTAACTGAGAATGATGGTACAAGTTGGCAATATTTTATTTCACTATATTAAAGATATTCCACTATTGTCTGACTTTGACATTGTTGTGCAGCTTTTGATTTAACTATTGTTATTCATGTATTTCAGATTGTCTGTTGTCCCTTAATGAAAAGAAATCCAGAATGTCAAGCTCTCCACTCTGGATTTCTATCGTCTGGATTTTACCCAGTAAATGTTTGACTTTATAGGCTCTTTATGGTTTTTATAGAATTCTTAAATGTCACTTAATTTTTTTTAATTTTTAAATCTTTATTGGTACATTGTGAATATACATCATAATTGCATTCAACATTGAGAGTTTGTACCAGAATGTGACATGACTTGATTCTCATTTTTTCCATTCCCTGTCTGCAACCCCCATCCCCTCTATACACAATATTTGTTTTCTTTTTGCTTTATTATTGCCACATTCATTTTCCCTTTGTTATTTGCCCTTACACTCTCTTTCCTTTTAAATATTTTCTACTTCACAATATCAACTATACATACTACATCTCATTTACAACTTCATTTTCTCATAACAGAGAAAAGATACAATATTTAAACATCTGTGACCTGTTTATTTCTCTTATGAGGACATCCTCAAGGTATATCCATTTGAGTATGAATGACTCAGTCTTATCATTTTTAATGGCAGAGTAATACTCCATTCTATAAAATAATCACATCTTTTTTATCCAATCTCCAGTTGATGGACATTTGGGTTGTTTCCAAGCCTTAGCAATCACAAACTGGGCTGCTATAAACATGGGTGCACATATGTTGCTGTGAAATGAATCTTTTAATTCCTTTGTGTATATGGCTAGGAAAGCAATGGCTGGGTCAAATGGGACCTCCAATCCTAGTTTTTTGAGGAATCTCCACACTGATCTCCACAGAAGTTGTACAAATCTACATTTCCACCAGCAGTGGAGAAGGGTTCCCTTTTCTCCACAGCCTCACCAACATTTGTTGCTGGCTAATTCAGAAATTTTGGTCTCTATTATCTATCTGCCATTATCTAAAGAAAAACTCCTTTTGGCATTATTTTTGTTCAACTAGGGCTCTGTTTAGAAAGTTCTTGAGTACACCTATTGTTGTCGCCCTTGGCTTCAGGGTGGTTCAGCCAAGGATCAGGTTCAGAGGCCCGGACCTGGAGAGTGAGTGGGCAGAGTCACCACACAGGCTCCAGGGAGCGTTTGGACAACTGCTCCATCTTTAATGCAAAATATAGTCACTTATATAGTAAATAGTAGAGGGCGTAAACATACAAGTGGGGTTGATCACAGATTGGCTGAAGCTTTCACAGAGGCGGGTCACTGTAGATTAATTAAAGAGACAGGTAGTCCTGGTTTGGCCAAGGGTGGAGTCACGATAACACTGGCCATGTTAAACTACAGCCCAGCCTATCTGGCTTTTGCTTTCACCCTATGACTTCAAGAGTTTTAACTATTTTATTTTCCACTAAGTCATGTTTCTGCTTTAATATTTACATCTTTGATTCATTTTGATTTTTGCTTGGTACATGGAGAGAGACATGAGTTCTGCATGTTGATAGCCAGTTTTCCTAACATAATTTACTAGAGAGGCTGTCTTATCTCCAGAATTTCTTTCTTGGCCCCTGTGTGAAAGATCAAATGCTTGAAGGCATCTGAAGTTGTTTTTGTGTCTTCTATTCTGCTTTATTGATCCACCTATTTTCTGCCACTATCATACTGTTTTTATCACTGTAGCTTTGTCATGTAACTTAAAATCTGAAATGTGATTCCTCATGACTTGTTCTTGTTCCTCAAGATTGTTTTTGCTACTCTGGATGTCTTCTGGTTCCATATGAATTTTACGACTGTTTTCTGTAGAGTATCTCCCCAAAACAGTTAAAGATATCATATTATAGTAATACCCACATACCCATGTTTAAAGCAGCACAATTTATAATAGCTAAATATTGAAAGCACCCTATATTTCCATCAACAAATGAATGAATAAAAAAATCTAGTACTAGAGGGGCATCTATAAAGAAAGGTAAACTTGAGTCATTTGTAGGAAAACAACTGTGTCTTGTGAATATAACACTAATTGAAATACATCACATAAGTTCTAACACAGGAGAAGCCCAAAATATAAGCAACTTTTTTCAAAAGATTAGCAATAAGAAACATGGAAATAGATCTTTTATAAATGGAAAGAGGTTCCATAGACAAAAGAGAGAAGAAAAAGAGTAGAAAGGATATAACAAGTAACATAAGTTAAGTACATGTGCCTACCCCCCAAAATGAATGTAAACATTGTGTATTATAAATATATACCAACAAATTATTTTACAAAAGATTAATCACTTTTGATACTTTTGATCAATATTCTGCATCTTTACATCATAGGTATGAAGAAAGTGTCAGGAAATAAGTCCTCCAGTGGTCTGGTACATCATAACACTGCGGTAACCCAGAAAGCTGAAAGAAGTAATTTGCACTGATTGTGAATCAAAGTTTAGCAAAGGAACTGGCTTCCATCTCTTGTGGCCAGTGTGCATCTCTCTGTCCTGGACCTGGCTCCCTCTCCTGTACCACCTCATCCTTCTTCAGGGACAGATGAGCCACCCTTCACTCTCTTTTACTCCTTCTCTGTTGCTCCCCAGGGCTCTTCTATCTACACCTTTACAAAACCAATTCATCTTATATATTTTTTTCAAATGCACTCTCAATTTTTCATGTTTCCTATCTTAAAGAACATCAAAAGTGGTTCTTTTCCTATGTGAATTCAAATGACTCTAAATTTCTTTTCTGAAAAACATCCATTTACATTGAAACAGAAGGGACATGAGATACAATATCGATTGAGTGATTCATCAGGCTGACAGTAACTGGGAGTGTCTCCAAAGCACACTAGAGAGTAGATACCACTCAGAAAGCTGATTTTTTTCATGTTTAAAATAGTAATAATCATGTTATCTGTGTATACTTTGCTGAGGCTTACATGTCAGATAAGAAGCAGTTAAGCTGTTCACTCAATATAGAAATAGTTCAGAGAACAGCTGAGCCAGGACTTGGCCTTTAGTTGTGTGATTCTGTAACCAGGAGCTGATCTCATGCTTCAGAGGAGACTTTACAGCTGCGCACTTCCCTCCTCACTGCTCTGCTGCACGTGTTCAGCCTCTCTCTAACAGGGATGTGTGTGAGTATCATCCTCAGAAAAGAACCACAGTTGAGGAAAACCCCAAACAATTCAACCTGACAATGCTAGGCTTATTAATATAAAGCTCCAAACAACATCTCTACCTTCTTCTGTTTTTAGATATCTCCAAAAGCATCAATAGCCTTTCATCCCACAAATACCACAATGTTTCTTTTCCAATTAACACAAATGGATATAGCTGAGAAATCTTTAAAGTCCATAAAAAACAGAGAGTTAAATAAGGTCCTTACCAATAGAAATGACATTTATAAATAATGAGACAAAGCAATAAATGTCAAAGGTCATTGAAGCCCCTCTCCATAATTTCTATCTCCATATCTCCCAGTACTCAACCCTCCCCCACATCCACACTGCAGTGAATACACAATCTAAACAAAACTAAATGTTTGTTATGAAGTGACACAAAAGTAAGAGAGGGAAAGGTAGAAAATTGCTGTGATAAAATGACATTTATTTTGTTCTATTCTTACAAAGTTCTGTAGACTTAAAATCATTTCAAAATAATAAACTAAAAACAAAACCCAAAATAACAGTGATAAAGTATCCTGAAGCTTCTGCTCTAATTCTTATGCTATGGGATCCATCCCTATCTCACTCTCCTATTCCATCTTTAACAACTCAGCACTAACAGTGGCATATCACGAAGTTAAAAACCCATCACCTGTGCCATCTTTGTTCTGATCAACATTTTCACCCCATCTTCCTGAAGCCATGAATTGTCACATGATGGAACTCAGGGATTTTCTGAGTCTGTCAATTCTCTGTTAGCTCCAGATCATCTACCAATACCTATGCACATCCATTATGTTGGTTTTTCTCTGTGACTGCCGGAGAAGGAAGTATTCTTGACTTTGTCTACAATTGAAAACTCTTCTCCCAGTGGGTCCATACCATGTGCAGACACCTCAGCCCCAAAACTTCCAGTCTTCTCCAGATCAAATAAAAATCTATAAATCACCACGACTCAACAGCTCCATCAGGATTTTGCACATGATGGCATGATCAGTGCTGTGAAGACATGTATTCCCCGTGTGCCACATAATGCCTGAAAGAACTTCTGAAAAGACACCAACGACGTTTTAGAGATAAAAATATACCCTTGAAGATCAGATCTCAGGGCATCAAAATATACCAAAAATGTCTGTGATGTCACAAAAAGCACACACCAATCTCTAAATTCCTCCTGACCTTACCATTAGCACATAGCTTTTAAAAGAAAAAAAACTCCTTCAAATACATTATGAAATAGGGATTGTATGAAGAGCTCTGGGCTTTTAACTGTTTTCATCTGAAGAATGGGTTTGCATCCCCTCTTCAGGGAGTCTAAAATACCAGAAAAATAAACATAATAACAAGTGGAAGGAGGCAGAGTAATCGCTCAGTGTTTACTTAAAGCACTTAAGACATTATAAACCTCATAAAACCCCTCAAATGCATGAACAATTTGTCAGTGCCAGTTTTCCACTTCCAGACAGAACCAAAAATAAGTTGAGAACTAAGGGCTGGAGGAAAGTTTTTGGAGAAGGGAAGCTAAATCTAATAATAGCTTACTAGAAAACAAAGTGTATATTAGTCTCTTACTAATATGAAGTAAACTCACATTATGGATGAGCACAAGGAAACACAGACTTCCACACAGCATGATGGCAAACCTTTGGTGTGGGCTGAGCATTATGGTCTCAGGCCTGGTCGGGATGCAGCTTGAGTTGTTCTGTGCTCAGGCTCCACCAGTCCTGTTATCCATACCTGCAGGCCTGCTCCCTTCCTGCACTGAACTTCCCACCCTCCTGCAGGGAAGGCTCAGTTTCTTTACTTATACCTTCACATATTTCACTCCTTAATGTATGCAAGTCTCTCACTCCCAACTATACTGACTACACATACTTTATTTTGCTTAAATTCTTTGTACTGCACAAATCTATCACCTGAAAGAATTGCTAGAGATGGAACCTGCTCCAAGTCAAACACATAGAGCAATGTGCTGGATGCTTGCTAAGCCCAGAGTTCTGCAAGGGTGGTCCAGCCCTTCCTGGCATTGGTTAGTTGAGAAACTGTATCCCTCCTGCTGAAGGTGACCTGGATGATTATTCCCTTTCTCACTCTTTTCTGCTACAGTTGTATTATGAATATTTGCCTCACTGAACCATTGTGAGTTGATGTTTTACATACTCAGATGTGGACTATAGTCATTCAACAAAATATGTTAATCATCTACTCCGAGCTGGCCCTGGAGTTGGAAATGCAGAGGTTGATCCCAAATGAGATGTCATTCCTGCTGGTGTGCAGCAGGTCTGGTCTCAGAAGTCATCACTTATTTAATAACATTTGAAGAAATGATATGTCTGATAATATGATAAGTCAGATCAAACCCTATTAATCAACCCTTGACACACACCTTCCACTAGATAGCATTTTTTTTTTTTTTTTAGGTTTTTTGAGACAGGGTCTCGCTTTTTTGTGGTTCAGGCTGGCCCCAAGCTCAGCCTCAAACTCACATCACAATCCTCCTGCCTCTGCCTCCCGAGTTCTGGGATTACAGGCGTGAGCCAACACGCCCAGCACTGTGGTATGTGGTACTGGTTGCTGCCGGGTTGAGTCTCCACACCCAGTATTGTTATGTGGTTACCGGGGAATCGAACCCGGGCCCTTGCGCTTGCAAGACAGGCGCCGGAACCACTGAGCTAACTCCCCGGCCCCTAGATAGCATTTTTTAAAAGGAGCAAAAACTTAATGAGTATCCACAAATTGAAAGCCACTTGTTGGGATCTGTGGATGACTTAATCAGACTTACGACTTACTTACTTAGACTTTTGGTTGTCTGCCCTGCCCTGCAGGATCAACTGCTGGGATTATTGCAGACATATGCCCACCCTGTGGGATTTTAAACTATATGAATTACTGCACTAGGATTATTGGTCTTAAAACTTACTGGGATTTAAAGATGTCTACCCTGCCATATATAATTTTCAGTTACAGGGATTACTGTAGGACAGCCCTGTTTTATGCACACTAGAATTATGGGTGTGAAGGCTTGGTACCAAATAAAGGTGCAACCAGTTTGAGTTATGGGCTCATCTGCTCCTGCTTCTGCTGCTTCGTTATTTGGCCTTTTGCTGCTGCTGCACAGAGTAGCAAGAGTCAAGCCTGGGCTCAGCTTTTTTCTCAAGGTTCTGACTTTGTTGTTTGTTGGTTGTTAATCCTTTTCCTGGTAGGACTCACAGGGGACTGAAACTTGCCATGAGGATTCTGGCTGCATCCTCTTCCCTGGACTGCCACAGCCACTGAGCTGAAAATGAGGCTTAAATGAAGAATGTAAGACATATTTCCTACTCTATAGTGAAAGGTTAGCATAATGACTTAGGAGAGTTTGATTTCTCTTTGAGAAAGTCAGATGGAAATGCATAGAAGTAATTAATCATTTATGGAAAGCTGTGATTCAAGAATATCCATTTCTTTTAAAGAGACAGACTAAATGTCAAGGTGCAACTACCGGTAGAATTGTGGATATCATCAAACCCACATGGAGGATTTCCCAGCATGAAACTCTTTAAAGTACAAACACATGGAGCCAGGCTTTCTCTCCATCACTCAGAACATTGCTGTAACTGCTCCAGTCCAGGCAAATGATCAACCACTGCCAGGGTGAACTTCAAGGAAGAACTGAAACCCACATGGTGAGAAGTTTCTACACTCCTTTGGGAAGCCCTATGAAGCATCCCAAGCATTCATTGCCATCTGTAGGTGTCCATGTCCTCCAAGCCAAGCTGCATAAGATATGCAGAGAACTTCTATAGCTCCAAGTTCACAGCTCTGCCTTCCTGCCTCCCAGAGAGGTGAACCTTCTGCTTAGACTATTTTCTTTTATTTGATCCTTCCTAGGAAAAGATGGCAGCTGGTGTCACTGCAGCTGGCACCAGCATTCAGCAAGAGGCCAAGACTATTCTTGGCCCTCAGAGACTTGACTTTGCTAGACTCCAGCACTGGCTAGTACCAACTTCTGAATGAAATTGGCGGTACTTCCTAAGGGCCCCTGCATTACAGGTGCTGGCAGTGAGTTCTCCTGATCCTGACAAGAAGCTGGGGGAGCCCAGCCCTAAGCATTAGGAGTGTGATACTAGGCGCCAAGTTCAAGAGTCAGGTCTGCCTCAAAAGAGAAAATTCATGTTCCTGGTGGAGAACCAGCTACCCTGACAGTTCTTTAAGAGAGAGTGTCCTGGACAAAATGTACAGCAAGATGATTAAATTCCTTCACAGTTTTGAGGCCCATCTGTGAGCTGCTTTATCCAGGTTCAGATGTTTCCATCTTTTGACACTGGGCACCCAATCCCTATTGCCATGCACAGGTCACAGGAACAATGTGAGAACAATGAGTGAGGTACAGGGATGTGGCCTCAGGGACCTGTGCAGAGACTGACCAAGCCATGAATGAATGAGATTGCCTAGAGAGATCAGAATCCCCTCTGGCATCTCCCTGGGCCACACATAGGGAGGACAGGGAGCCACTGTCTCCCATCAGATGGACCTGATGAGATGTCCAGGCTCACTGGAGTGGCCTTTCTTCCTTTGGGAGAATACATTATCTGGGAATCAAAACTGAGCCAGTGTAAGCTCCTGCCCAGCATCCCAGATTTTTTCAGGTGGTCAAGCCGTGTCTCTGAGCATTACCTCACACTGAAGTGCTATGGAGCTGTGTGCAGGAGCCACAGGTGTAAGGAGAACCAAGGGTCTGGCTTCCAGACCAGGGCACCCTCCTGCTCTGCCATGGTGGATTCTCTAGGAAGTCCTGACACCATTGCTCTCCAGAGCTGCCAGCCACTTCATGATTCCCAGCCAAGCATACTCCAGGGTAGCCCAAGGACATATTCATGGTACAGATGTCCCCCAAGCCTAAATCCTAATTTCTGACTGCAGGAGGGGAAGAAGAGACACATAGAAGACACACAGGAGCTACTTGGATGATATCTAGAAACATCTGCATCTTCGTGAGTCAGGGCAGTATATTCTTGCTGTATATACTATGTAGACAACAAAGATACAACTCCTTCCCTCACAAGCTTGCAACTCTGCTGGCATTTGCTGTCCACACTCCCTTTCACCCAGTGACACCTCCTAAGCAGGCTCTAAGAAAGTGAATGTGGGCCTGAGGCATTCTTCCAGCTGGAGATTGGGGCTGGCCCAGGCTAAGTGTGTTCTGGAAGTGATGGTCAAGGAGGTGGAGCCCTCAGAGTTGCCATGGGAACTAGATCTTGCAATGGAAGCTTCTTTCAAATGAAGACCTTGTGAGTTTCTCAGCGATGTCAATGCTCCATCAGTCACCTACAAGTAGAACAAAACCTCACTTGAGTGAGGGAATCAGGGAGCTTGGGAAAGGCTGCTGGATTTCACCTTCTCCTTGGCATACTTCACCCCCCAGGAACCCAAGAATTTGTCCCACTGTGAGGTGCACCCTGGCCCACACTCCAAAAAACTCTGGAGAGGTAAAAGGAGATATCACACAATGGGAGCAAGTACAGGATGCTACAGAAGAGAACTAAAGAGTAAGAAAAGGAATCCAGACACTCAATATATGCTCACCAGAAACAAAAACTTAGGTGATTAAATTGACAAATATCCAAGTAAATAAAACAGAGAAGTAAATTAAGATACAAGAGAGTGAAAAAATAAAAGATAAGATTAAAAAGGTCCAACAACAGGCATTTCAGAAGCAGGAGACAGATGAGAGGAAAAGAAGAAATAAATAAAATTAAGAAAAAAAATTGTCTGGAACTGAAGAACACTAAAAATATCTCTTGAGTGCCTGACATAATGAAAGGAAAGAGTTCTGCATATGGGCTCATTTTTGTGATGTCTCAGTTGTAGTAACAAAGAGAAGAGAGAGAAATATTCAGTGAAATAGTGCCTCTCTTTTACAGAAGAGAAAACAAAGCAGGTCTGACCAGAGAGCTTGAGTCTACACTCTCCAAGCCCGATAGATGCCAGCACAGATGCCTGTTCATCTCCCCATACTCTGGGCCTTGAGGTGGATGCCAAGCTTCTCCCAGAACTCGCTTTCTGTATTTCCTTGCTACTCAATGGTGACAAGTGTCAGTACATCATGATTACAATCAGGTCTGGACCCCTGGGCAATGGCAATGCAAGACTTGCTGTTCTGCCTACCTGAGCTTCCTTACTCAACTTCTCTGAGCCATTTGGATGGACAACTTCTGTTCCTCTTCTATTGTTATTATTACCTTAGAGTCAATTACATAATAAGTCAGAGCTGGGTTCAGAACTAAACTGTCTTTCGGGGAAATGGACCTATCACTTGAGGCTGGGTACAGGTGGAGGTCCAGTCTCATCACAGTGGTCTGCAGATAGAGAAGAACATGTTTTCTGGGTTTCATACTTAACATTTCTAGCCTTTCTTCAGGCTATATGTAAAAGTCGAGAGCTCCTGGACTATATGTTCTATGCGGTGCAGATCCAGGGTTTGAGGCAGAGGCCCTGGGTGTGGTACCAGACATGCCCCTGGATGGCAGGCTTTAAGGTGAATGCTCTCTGAGGCTGGAGATTTAAAGGGGATGAATCCTCTACTGTGCCCTGTCCTCAAGCTCCATCCCATCCTGTAACACTCTGCTTTAGCTTCCAATTCCAGAAATGTAACTGATTATCTCAAGAAAAAGTTCAAAGTATTAGTCATTATCTTTTTCTTCTTCCACTGGAGAGAGGTGAAGTTAATTCATTTTCGGGACAAAAACAAAACACATGCCTTTATGAACTGTATAAAGTCTTATTAAAAACATGAAATAGTCAGCACTGGTATGTTCTGATGTTCCCCTTTGGGCTAAAAACAGAAAGAGCTAAATTACAAAATTCTATTTCTCTCTAAAATGGAAATAGGCCTAAGTTTACTTGGTAACTGTGTATGCACATTGGCCTATTCTTGGGATAAGTGGAGGACGTTGATTTCTATTCTTCGTCTTGAAAAAGTTGTCATAGCACTAAAAATTATGTGTGTGCAACCGAACTTTGAAAGCCATCTCCCCTGCAATCATGAAGTTCTACTGAATCACTCGTCTGACCTCAGAATAGGGTCATCCCCAACTGTTGTGAAAGCCTGTAGTACCTTGTCTGAGTTCAGTCATAAAAGTGAGAAGTTTAATGCTATTGCAGGAGGAAATTATTGCCTGTTTTATAAAATCCAGAACATAGATACCCAAGAGAAAAAAATTCTGATCTTATGATTAACTTGTGAAAGCTAATTATAAAATGATAATTCATCATATTATTTTAGAATGTAAGTGATTTCCTGTATTTCCTTTAAGGTCATATGAGTTTGCATGAATTACACCAGATGATTTGAAGACTTGTGTTACTCTTAATTTCTAGAGCTAATGTTTCTGTATGAAGGTTATTATGAGGACAATTATTTAAAAGTTATCCTCTATGGATATAATTTTTAATGTCTGTATTTATTACATGAGTAACATTCACTAATCTGAAATAAATTTTCTGCATTCTCTGAGCCATTTCTTCCCTTGAAGACAAATGCCCTTCATACTGTTCAGGTCAGTCTCTTAGAGAAATTTCAAAGAACTGTTGAAAAATCAGCCAGTGTTTGTGTTGTCCTGTTCAAATTATATGCACTTAGCAACTGCGTGACTCTGCTGAATATCTTATAGACCTCTCTCTGTCCCTGCAGATATCTGGGTGGAAAACTCTAAGAATGAATAATGGGTGGGCCTGACTGATTCATGTGTCTAAATCATATGCTTGGATGTAAGAAGAACTTTTCAGATCTTTTTAGTTGCAAATTTGAAGATACTTAGTCAGTCGTACTTCTGTAAGGTTATATTAAGAAATAGGTTCATTTTGGAAATATTAATTTCATTTTCACTTCATGCAGGGCAACTGAAACTACGAATGTGTTGTTTCAAAATATATCTCACTTGATAATTATTTAGCTTATTGAATCTAAGATTGATGGGCTTTATCAATTTTGGGGAAATTTTTGCCCATATGTCTTCAATATGCTGTGGTCTCATTTTTTCTATTTTCCATTTAGAATTGTAACTTTATGTATGTTAGAATTTTTCACTAAGTTCCATGTAATTTATGCTATTTTCTATATTTTTTCATTTTTTTTTCTTTCTTATTCAGACTGGATATTTAGTGTAAGACCCAACCTGACATAAAAACAGCCATTTTGTTAAAAACCTCTACTTTGTATCCTGTAACCTCCCTGTGAACCTGGAATCTGTCTCCTTGGGAACTGTCCACCTAACCAACGCATGCAGCTGAAGATTGTATGTTTTTAGACCTGTTATTCTATCGTAACCGGTGATCTAATCATTGCTGTTGGCTTCTATAATGACTCACTTCTGCACTTCAACAATAGAATGACCTACTCACATCTGCACAGAAACCACCTGGTAACAAGTGGAGGGAGGGTAGTAGATTTTCCCTTTAATTACTGTGCCTCAGCCTACCCTTTGCCTTATTTTGCATGGAGGGATGGCCCTCAGCTGATTAATAAAGCTCTTGGTTAGACTTTAAGATTATGTTGTGTCCTGAGAGATTGTCTTTGTGGGACTTGTTCTCAATATTTAGTACCAATTTAATAGCAACAATTTTGTAGTAATAATTACTAAGCTTTTTTCCAGTCCAATAATGCTGTCTTCTCCTGGTTGTAATCACTCAATATGATGACCTATTGAGTCCTATATTTTGTATATTAAATCTCAGTTGTAAAATATCATTTTGTTTTTTTCATAGATTTCATTTAGTCGGTGAAATGCTTCATTACATTGCCTATTTTTCAAAATTATTAATCAGTTATCTTAAATTTGTATCTGGTAAGCCCAGTATCTGGAATACCTGTATCTTTCTATAATCATCTTTGGTCTTTTGGATTTTAGTTAGCTGGTCTTTCTTAGAATCATTACTTTTATTGAATGGCATGAATAGTGTTTTCTTTCACCAGAGAAGTAATTGTTGTCCTATCTTTATTTTTGCAGAACTAGGGACTGAATCAAATGTGATAATATTTTCTTTTGAGACCGTGTCTCGCTAAGTCACTAAGCTATGTAGGCTGGCCTTGAATTTGTGACATTTGTTCCTCAGCTTCCCAGACTCCTAGGATTATAGGCCTTTGAAATAGCTAATTTTTACAACTATCATGCAATTTTAATAGCAAATCATCTAAGTCTATCATGTGATGGAACTGACTGAAGCCAGCTTCTGTGTCCAGGAGGTTTAGTTTCTTTGTGGTTCGTCCAGAGCCCAAGGTGTAGCAGCCCTCCGGTAGCCCAGCAAGGCTGGGGCCAGCTCTGACCTCTACTTTATCTCCATAGTATGTGAGGTTGTGAAAATCACTGCACATTTCTCAGTCTCAGATAAACACTGCTAACAAAGCAGGGACTAATTTAAAGGGAAAACATGGTGTTAGATGACGGTAACGTTTAATTATCAACTTGATTTGCTTGGGAGCACCTACAGAATTAGTGAAGCACACTTCTTGGGGTGTCTGTGTAGGTGAGGAAGACTTACCCTCGGGGTCCGTATCTGGTCCCTGATCCCTTCCTCACTGGCCCTCTTCCCTCCTCTGTTTCCAACCACCATGAGGTGAGCACCTTTCCTCCATCAAGCCCTTCTGCGGTCATGTTTCTGTGCGAAGCACCAACCTACCATGTATTGATTCTCTGAAACTGTAAACCGAACAAACCTCTCTTTTATTTTGTGTCCCAGCAATAAGAGAACTAATACACGTAGAAAATCTGTGTCTCTTTCATGAAAATCCTTTCAGGATCTTAGCCTCCCAAGTGCTAGTCACCTCAGCAATCATAGATTCTACTTTCCAGGTTTACAGTTTTACAAGACAGTTATTTACCAGTTCTCATTCTCATTCTCCTACCTGTCCTTTCTCCTTAACTTTTCAGATTTTTGACCAACATATTTATAAACTGGAAAATTTATCAAGGGTGGTACAAATTGTCAAGGCCAAGTTTTGGGGGGTTTTTTTTGCAAAAATATTAATCTCAGGTTCAGAATGACTTTGTAACTTCCCAATGTCTTCAAATAGTTATTTTCTTATAATTTTCATTGCATTGCACTTTAATCAGTTTTCTCTTCATACCTGATGGGGTTAGTCTGTTACAAGTTAGCTCATTATAACCTGAATCAGAAATGTTGTCAATTCAGTTTTATCTATTTGTTTATCCATTCATTTATTATGTACATTTATTCTCTTTATTGATATAAAGGTAGTAAAACAAAGTCTTTGGCTGTGAAGCACTACCATTTCATGCTAGTAAATACATGACAACCATGTAATGGGGAAATCCTGATAGAACTAAGTATATAGTGTATGGCAGAGACTGTGAAGAGACAGCCCTTAGTGAAGACTTCAATTAGAAAAATTCATGGAGGAGCTCAGGGTAAAATAATATCTTGCATAATTGTTAAGATATCACTAATCAAAAGAGGTGTCCCTTGAGTTTCTGATAAAAATTGTAACTGAATCAAATTTGACAGTTGCCTGTATTTTCTGTTTAGCTAAGCTACCTCCTGTTGGCCAAAATGTTGATTTTATGCTCTAATGTGAATATCCCACCACCAGAAAATTAGACAAGCATGCTTATGGTCAGTGATGGTCTCTTCTCCACACCACAGACTCTCCAGTACTTAGAACATAAGAGAATCTTGGGCCAACTGAAGATATAAACCTGAGATGTATATATACTTTCACCTCAATTCTTTTCCTAAATACCAGTGCTGTTGTAAAGCAACATAACTTGGTGGTTGTTATGGTTTATATCTAGATGTCACCACCAAGCCTCATGTGTTCATAGACGGTGCTTTGGGCTGGTAAATGGATCATCAATGCATGATACTAACCACAGATAGGCTCACATCCGCTGTTGGTAGGTGAAGACAGGCAGAAGGAGGGGCCATGTGAGTACAACCTGGAATAGTTCCTATATCCCTCCTCATCATCATCCCTCTCTGCTTCCCCTGCCAGGTCATGAACAGTTTCTCCTCTTCCACGCCACCCTGCCTTGAAGCCAACCAACTACAAACTAAACTAAGAGTAAAGTCAAAACGATCCTTCCTTTTAATTTGTGAGTGTCAGGTGTTTTATCCCAGTGACAAGAAAGCACCAAGATGGTAGATAAAACAGGTTTCTTACAGCTCTGGAGGCTAGAAGTCCCAGAACCTGCCAGCATTACTGCATCTACAGGGGGCCTCCTCCAAGTCGTCCCCTTCTTATATCCTTAACCTAGGAAATCTCTGTCATAAAGATGTTCATACTGTCCATGAGGGCTCAAGTCTCACTCTCTACTTAACTCCAAAATCCCCACCTTCTAACTCCATTATGCTGCAGATTCAAATTTCAATGAATGAATTTTTAGGGAAACACAAAGATCCAGGCTACAGCAGTATCCAAGTCAGTTGATGCTTCCTCTCTGTATTTATTTTCTCAAACTAAAAAATTCACATTATCCTTCATTCACTTTCATTCTCTAAATCAGTATTTTTTGGGGGTTTTAAGACAGAGTCTCTCTTTTTAGTTCAAGCTGTCCCTGAGCTCAGCCTCTAACTCACAGCAATCCTCCTGCCTCTGCCTCCCAAGGGCTGGGATTACAGGTGTGAGCCACCACGCTTAGTACTGAAGTATGTGGTCATGATTGCTGATGGTGTGAGTCTCCATGCCCTACACTATTGTACATGGTTACTGGGGATCAAACCCTGGCCCTTGCACTTGCAAGATAGGCACAAGAACCACTGAGTTAAATTCCAGGCCCTAAATCAGTGTTTTTACCAAGATCTCTTTAGATGCAGGACTCTAACATTTTTCCTCTTGGACTCCAGTGATCATTCACACCTATAAATGTATCTCTATAAGGCCTCATTAACTAGTTTCTGTTCTAGTTAGAAAGAGAACAGGTTTAGGTGTCATATTCATTTCTGAGCTAGAGTGTGTAAGTTTTCACCTTAGCTAACGAGACTCCAAAGAGGTGCTTTCCTTGGCGAGATCTATAAGGAGGCAAATACTGGAAGAAAAATATTACCTCTCCTTTTGCTCAGTTGATTTTATTGGTACATTCTTTATACCCATCATGAGCATACCTGACACTGAGAATTTGTACTGATACATAGCACAATTTAATTCTCATTTTTTTCTCATTCCCCTTCCTCCCACAGTCTACCTGCCCCCTTTATCCATAAGTGTTGCTTCCTTTTTTACCATCAAGTTTTTCATTTCCCTTCTTACTTATTCATACCCCCTTTTCCCTTTAAATATTTTCTATTTCACAATATCTATCAAACAATATGACCATTCTGATTATTTTGGACATGAATAACTTATGTTTCTGTGATGAAGGAGAATTAGTAGACTAAAATGTGTTTGAAAATTTCCACAGATGTTGAAAGTCACATTCCCTACTTCTTTATATAGACAAGCATAATAACATGTTTTGTAGTTTTCTCTGAGTGAGAGTAAAGCATATTTTGTATGTAAACTATGTACTAGGAAAGAACCAGGAAGTTTCCACATTGTCTGCTACAAATGATATGTTCAGACCCACTGCTGAGCTTTTCCCACCACCAGCCCCATTCTGGACCTCATTCCTTCCTCATAACTCATCTAATACTCCCCTATCTGAAGGCCAGCACTGACACAGGTTTTCTCTGAATCTTCCCACATTTCAAGCCCTTAATAGACTTCATTTTTCTTGCTCAGTGTTTAGATTGTCTCCAAAAATTGGGACCATAGTGGCTTTTCATTAAGTGATTCTATTCTCACCCATTCTGAATAAGACTTCATACCCTCTCCATCTTGGAGTTAAGTTTGCCCTTGGCATTTAATTTAGCTAAGGAAATATGAGTGAAATGTACATGTACAGTTTTAGAACAGATACAGTAAGAGACTGTAGGAAGCTCTCAACAATTGTCCTTCTCTCTGACACCATGGTCAACAAGTGAAGACCTCAGTAATAGAGCAAGGAGAATAAATGGAGACCCTAGCTTGTTTGTGTTGATGTGGAAGTTGAATGAGAAATGAACCTTTGTTTAAAGCCAGGGAGATTTATGGATCTTTTTCTTACTGTAGTGTAATACAGGATTTGTCCTGACTGACTCAGTTTACTTTGCAGGCCTCATAGGGAAGGAACTTAGATGGAAGTACTTTGAAAATGATTTCTAGGAGGCCATAAAACTAATTTTTTTCTGTCACACACTGAGTTCTCTTTGGTAAACACTGACCTTTTCTTTAGAAGTGCTAGAGCCACTGATGGATGATGTCTATGTGCCATCGAACTATAAGAATCTGTATAAACATTTCCTTAATCTAAAAAAAAGGTGCTGAGGAAATCACTGTTCACAGGGACTCCTCATATTTCTGATAATGTTAGAATCTTAAAAGAAAAATATGTGCAAGGAAAGCCTTTATCTACATCACTAGTTTACAAATTTTGCCCAAATTTATCAAGTTTATCATCAGCATGGGTCACGGGAGAATGAAAGAGGCACAAATATTTGTATAGGTGGTTAGAAAACAAGGCTGTTGGCTAACAAAGCTGCGATGTTTCTCTGGATTCAGACACATTCTTGGCTCGTTTGTCACAGTGCGTTTTTAGGACTTAACTCCCAGTTGGTCAGCTTTCCCTGGACACCAGATGCTACAGCTCAAGACCAGAGCCTCCAGGGAGCAGCTGTTAATGCTTCATGGAGCTGTTTATAGCAGCTTTTTCATTTGAAGAGAATAGGACTTGTTGATAAACTGATAACTGAAATGTTTAATCCCTTTCTAACAAAACTGAGTAAAATCTTTTCTTTGGGTAAAGTTATATGGATCCTGAGTCCAGAACTAATTTCCTTGGCTTTCTGACAGATCTCAGGATTAAGGCCATTCCCAAATGCTACTGGGTTATCTCCCATCATTGCTATAAAAGCACTACAATCAATAAAGTGTCACAAGACTGTGTTACTATGATGAGCAATCCAATGGTTGTGCTATCATTTCCTCCAGGTTAATCTCCTCCAGTGTCATGTGGACCTGTTCATTCCCATTATCACAGATATGATCAAGGTTCTAATCTAACCAAGCCTGAGCCCCAACTACTAATGCAATCTTCCTGGACAGACTTCCTGCCACTAATAAACCCATCCTTCTTTCTCCAGGAGCTCATATGGATCACACTAGACATAGTGGCTTTGGTTGAGAATAATGACTAACTAGAAAGGTAGGACACCAAAGCTTGAGGACAGGAAAATGGCAGGTCTTGGGATTAACTAGATCTCAAAGAAGCCACCAGGCATCCCCAAAAACTCCCTCTTCCTTCTTCTTGGTCACCATAAAACATTCCCCAGTGCTTAGTAAGCCAAAACCTCTGTGCCAGCGTTAGAAGGACCATCACTACCTAAGGACTGAATGTCATATTGAACAGCATCAGCACAAAGAGAAGAATGTGCCATCAAGGCCAGCACTGCTCATAAGATAGATGGAGGTGGATGGCAGAAACACTTCTCAGAAGAGCAGGGGTGCTTGTCTGATGAACAACTGGTGCCTGTTGCCCAGAGCAATACCAACCTTCCTCCAGTGTCAATGCCTTCCAAAACTGCCATGGCTCTCACTGGATGTCTTGGTCTACTTTGTCTTGCTATAACCGAATACTGCAAACTGAGTAATTTATAAAGAGTGGAAAGGTACTTTGTTACTGTTCTGGACATAGGAAAGTCCATGATCATCATCCTGTGGGGATTTTTTCATGTGGCATTCTGTGGTAGAAGTCAGGAAGGAACAAACAGGACATCTCAGTGATACGCAGAATGATAGACAAGCTATAGAACCAGCTCCTCAGAAGAGCTCCCAGGGCAAGCCCTGGAGGCCACTGGAAGAAAGGAGTAGTTCTGGAATTGAAGAGATGGAGTATCCCTGCCAGAATGCACAGCTGGGCTCAGGGAGGCTGAGAGAGGGCAATGGCACACACCAGGTGGTACTGTCTCAAACAGCAAGTCTGATAACAGCCAAGGCCCAGGTGTCCCCAGTGTCAAAACAGTAGGAATCTGATTTAGCACAGCCAGCAAAAGAGCCTGCTCTTCAAAGGTCTCTGGATCTCTAGACTGAGAGAAGGTGCTCAACCAGAGGTGAGAGCAGGAGAGGAAAAAGAACAGGGACCAACATCAGGCTGAGAGGAAAACTTTCAGAGCTTCTAAGATATTTCTGCTAAGTAAGCAAGGATGTCATTTTTTCATTTAGGACCAATTCTTGTGGGCTCAGGCAGTGCCTGGCACAGAGAAGATCTTTAATGCATGTTTGTTGAATAAACACATCAATGTATGGCATGGATTACTAGTCTAAGATGCATCATATCAAAGAGGGCTGCTGCCAATGTGCTGGAGGCAAGCTCCAGGAAAGGGCTCCTCTCCAGGAGATTTTTATAACACACTAATAGGTTGAAAGCTTTGAGAACTCCTCAAGGATAGCGACTTGCTTAGCCCTCTCCTTCATGCATTTTTTGGTGTATTTACTTACTCAACTGCCCTCTCCCTTTGCCACCGCTCCTGCTCCCATGACCCCCACTAGCACTTGAGGAACACAGCTCCTTGGAAGGAGCAGGGATTAAATACCTGGAAAAGTTCTGAAATCAAGCCAAAATAAGGGAACGATCTGAGCTTCTAGTTCTGAGGACAGTGGGGGCTGACAGTCAGTGCACAGCAGCCCATACAGGGAAGCAGAAGAGATACCCTTCCCCTTGGGTGGGTTTACCAAGGAAAATAACATGTCCCAATGGGAGAAGTTTTGTGAGGGCTTGACATTCTAAAAGGTGGAGTGTTCCACTTATTCAAGGCCCAGTTGGTGAGGTCTACTCAGCTGGCTTCCTGTCAACAGCCTTGGCCTTTGCTAGACCCACTGGGTCTCTTCAGAGATGTATCAGAGATGGTTGGAAACAAAGGCCGTTTTGTGTAAGTTTTTGTTTCATTCCTTCTTTCTCCCTCTTCATACTCTTCTTTCAACTCTGGATACTTATGCATTGGTTTTGGAAATGTTAAGGAAAATATGTATCCCTGAGTTTCATATCAGCATCAAAATTTTCAACTTTAAAAAAATATCTGAACCTTTTCATGAAATTTTTATATTGCTTGGCTACAACTGCACTGTGTATTGAGCTCAGAAAATTCTATAGCTGATGGACCACTCTGCGGATTTAGGGAGGTCTCACAGGGTTTTCTTGTTTTTCCAGTGCGATCAAGGAAGATGTCAAGAGAAGAGACTGCTCTGACAACCCAGCAGGTTCTAGACTTCTTTATTTCCCAAAGCAGATTCTGAGGTAGAAGCCCACATGCCAAATGTCTATGCTGGGTACTGGGAGGCAATGACGGAGACCTCTATGCTTTCATGTGTTTCCAGCAGCCAATGTAAATCTTCATTCTCCATGTTCACCAGTTACAGTTCTGTCTGCTCCCTCTTATGTGGGGCAATGATGTGATAGACCGACCTCAAAGCTATCACAGACCCTTGGAACTAACTCAATAATGAGAATAAAGCCCTGCTATAAATTTTATGTCCCTAAGTGTCTAATTTGTGTGTTTGGAAAACTCAACTAGTCACAGAAAATCTTGATGACAGTGTTTATATAATTAAGCTCTTTCCTTTCTTCCTTCCTCTATTTCTTCCTCCCACTCTTCCTTCCTTCACTTAATCCATGATATGTTAGGTATTGTTCAAGATTATGTTAAGTAAACAGAACATAGTCACTGCACTCAAATACCTCCTAATCTTCTAAACCACTTCCAGAAGAAAAGCTGAGAACAATACAGGAATGTCCACTTCGATATACAATGATATGGAGATGTCAAACAATGTTTTGGAGATGCTTTTCTGACTCAAGACTCATGGAGATTCCCTCTTCTTAGGTACAGGCCTAAGAAGACACAAGATGTATATTTCAGATACATGAAAATATAGCACAGAAGCACCCAGATTATCAGCAGTTTTTTCTTTCCTGAGTCCCAGTTTCCACATCTGCAGAAGGCCAGATGACACTGAAGCACTTGGTGATTTGCATTATAGCAGAGAGTTTTTGAGCTCAGAAAGCTAGTGTTCTGGTATAGTGCACATACCTGCCCTTTTCTCCTAAAGGGGATATCACCTCTAGCTTTCAGGCTATTGGTGTGCATAGAGAATTACCCCACACCCAACATTCTGGCCTCTCACTCTTCTTTACATCCATATAAAAAATAAATTTAAAGTGAGATGCAAGTGCTCTCTCTTCTCCAAGTTAAGGACCCAGATATCATTCCTGTAAGTCGTCCTTCCCCACATTGCCTCTGCTTCTTTCTCTCCCTCCACCTTCATATCCTCCTCAGCCAGAGAGAGCCAACTCAGTTTCAGTTGATTTGTAGATGGGCAGTTTTAGATCCAGTTATCTGAAGCTGGGGTGAATATGGCCCACATCTACATTTCACTTGCTTTATATTTTTTAACCTTTGGAGTCAAGAATGATTTTAAAACTTTTAAGAGATTATAAAAGGACAAAGAATATAAGATTGAGACATTCCACAAAGCTTAAAATATTTACTACCCCTCCATTTACGGGAAATTTTGTTGACTCCTATTCTGGAAGCTACTGAGTCACACAAAAGGGGAAAGACACTCATGCAAAAACAAAAGAGCCACCCCATTCCCAGAATGGAAGGGATGCTGGAGGATTGTGACCTTCTACCTCTGCATTCCCTGAGGCGTTGCACCCACCTCCCTGGTAGGAAGCAGACGTATGGTTCCTTAACTCAGATATAGAGCTCTATGGTTATGAAATTGAACACACATGCTGTATAGAACATATAATCATGTGAATTAAATTAGAAAAAGCACCTAAGATTGGGATTTATAGTTAGACTCCTAAAATGTGTCTTAAACACATTAAGAGGCCTCAAGTCATCTTGCACTCAGTCGAGCATAGCTAGGCATCAATTAGGATTTTTTCGATGATGTTCTCAGGTCCGGGGAATGAATCTCTGAGTGCCAGGAAAATCATGCTAAAGTGTCTATGCATGCGAGGGGCTGGCTGGAGAGTTGCTCTAACAGATGTCCTTTGTGTCCTCCAGCATCCGAGCTGTGCTAAATCCTCTCTCCTCCAGGTCATCCTGGAGACCCTGAGTCTCAGAAACTAATTTATTACCACAAAGATCCACAATTTGTGTTCATGTAATCCCTACCTATTTGAAACATGCTCTCAAAAATATTAAAAATATATATCTGGGGATATTGATACTGACTTTAAAATAACCATAGGGTGTTTCTTCTTCTACCCTCTGCTCACAAGGAGGTTGATTTCTAGCCTCTGCCCTTGGCTTCCCCATGTGGCCTGCAGCTTAGCAATGTATAACTTGACTTAATGAAATCTGATTTTTTTTCTAAATTAGTGGCTTGACTAATAGATGTAAACATGTAAGTGATAGGGATTTTTTTGCTTCAATAGTGACTTTAGAAATGACATATCTCTGGAGTAAGTCAATGTGGATAAGAACTGTTTCAATAAGCTCATGTTTGCAAAGGTAGGTGTGTTTGAGGAAGTAGGTTCACTGTTGCATAGAAGATTCTAAGGGAAACCAGCCATCATCTGAGTTCAGAAGAGGATGTTCCCTGCACTAAGACAAAGTAAGAGCAAACGAGAGATTAGACTTCTAGTGAGCAAAGTTTCCCACTTCCTTTCATTCTCTTTTAGAAATATTATTAGCAAATGTAATTGCTAGTATGAAATATGCTAGTTTAGCTGCCACACTTTTAAGGAAAAACTTGAACTGAGTTCTTATTTTTGGAAAATAGGATATAAATTTCAAAGGATAGTGGTTTACTCATTGGAAGGACAGGCTTTGACCTAACAGTGTTGAAATTCTGACTCTTCTACCAGTTAAGGACTGATAAAGCGTTCAAGATTTATCATTTTTGCTCATGTCAAAATCAAATATTCTCAGGATAGAAAGACCTGGACTTATAATCATTTGACTCAATGATTTTGCATTTTGATCTTTCCCTACTTAATGATATGTGCTATGATCCTTTCTCATGATACCAAGCAATGACAGTGAGTTTCAATTCCCAGCCATCCATAAAAATCATCACAGGAAATATGGCAGACTCTGCTGTGTTGCTGGCATTCTTGAAAATATTTTGCTCAATGATTTTGCATCTCAGTGCGACAGCTGCCCATCAGCATGTAAACATGAGGTATTCTGTACTCTATTATAAAATAGGTTTTGTGTTAGGTGATTTTGCCCAACTGTGAGCTAGTGGAAACTACATTTAAGGTAGGGCAAGCTATAATGTTTGGCAAGTCAGGAGTACCCACCTCATTTTTAAGTTAGGATATTTTCAGTTCTGATGGGATTTATCAGGTTATAATCCCATTGTAAGTCAAGGAGCACCTGAACTTTGAGGAAGAACTTCCCTTGGAAAATAGAAATACTAAGCAAAGCATTCACATTTATATATTCACAAAGGTTGGCATCTGATTTTAGGGCTTCAGAGACCACTGAATTCCATGCAAGCATCTCTCATGGGTTTATGTACTTCAAGAGAAAGCCCAGAATGCTACTGCCTATTAAGCTTTTGTTTTTACATTTGGAGTTCTTGATTTTGACAATCACTTCCAAGATCTGATTTTATTTTGGCTAACATATACAACAAATTGCTTGTTAAAAGACAGCAAAGATCATGGAAAAAAACGGATCTCCTCCAAAACTATGTATTATCTGTGTTTGTTCTGTGCAAATGCTTGATGAGGGAAGGAGAAGTATTTTAGAGAAGTGTTTACGATGTTGGCATTTACGATAAGCTGTGATTTTGAACATCCCCTGGCACATTTTGCTTTGTCCACTGGCTTGGAAGGAACTTTTCTAATATTGAGCTATTTGCAGAGGAGAGGACAGGATGGGCCAGGGCTGGATCTGAGGTCTTAGGTCATGGAGACCCTAGGAGTTTAACTTCCTGGTGGCTTTGTGGATGACACTTGCCCTTGGAAGGCAGCGAAAGGGAAAGGAAATAAACTTACTTGCTGCCCAGAAAAAGCCTATGAGATTTCCCTTGAAGTGAAGACGTCTGAAGTTAACTCTTAGAAGAATTCTAGGTAATTATCTCTCATAGCTGTTATCTGATCTTTCCCTGACTGAGATTGATCAGCCATATGGTGTTTCAAAAAGGGAGAAAATTTTGTTGAATCGGTGCACCTTTGAATGGAGCTGAGGCTGAATTCATAAAATGAAAACGAAATATGACAAAAATAAGAAGAATTTTCTTATTTATACATGAAAGTAAAGTAGTAAGATAGTACAAGAGCAATTTAAGAAATAATATAGGGGTCGAGGATTTAGCTCAGTGGTTCCAGCACCTGTCTTGCAAGCATAAGGGCCCTGGTTTGATCTCCCAGTAACCACATACAATACTGGGCATGGAAACTCACGCCCAGCAGCAATCAGTACCACATAGCAGAGTGCCGGGCAAGGTGGCTCACGCCTGTCATCCCAGCACTCGGGAGGCAGAGGCAGGAGGATTGCTGTGATGTGAGTCTGAGGCTGAGCTCAGGGCCAGGCTGAGCCACAAAGTGAGAACTTGTCTCAAAAAAAAGAATATAATATAATTACCACTCTAGCAAAACAACGCCGCTAACGTTTCAGCACGGGTAATCCGCCTGCAGGGCTCCAGCACTGAGAGCGACGTTTAGCTCGTCCTGTCTGAGGTGTTCCGCTGCAGCTCAGGGCAGCTTCACTGCTTCTCTGTTCCTTCAGTTTATATTGCCTCTCTGAACAAAAGCAGCTCCCTGATAGAAGGTTTTCCTGGTCATACCTGGGTTCTAGGAAGGGGACCAGCCCTTCCCAGAAGTCAAGATGTGACCATTTGCCATTTGGTCCCACAAGGAGGGGCCCATTTCCTTGAGTGAACAAACGATTTACATTTAACAAATTCGGACAGCAAACTGCGTTTAGCACATTGAAGGAGACCTGGCTCTTTCAGGCTAACATTCTCCTCCCCAAGCTTGCGTAAGTCCACAAGCCCTTTTAACACTGCAAATAACTCTGAGTTGGTGAAACACAGCTAGGCTAGGACTGCACTGAAGAACTCTGGGTCAGGTATGGAAGTTAGGGGGCTTAGTGGGAGGAAAACCTAAACGTGATCCTGGGGAAAAGCCAGTTTATCACTCCATCTCTAGTTTTTTCATTGTAAACTAAACCTACAGTCCACCCCTTAACTGGTTTCATTCAATTCAGTACTTATTGAGAGTTGTTCTTTTCTAGGAATATTCTAGGCACTTAGAACAGACCAGCAAACAAACATTACTCTTCCTCTAGGGGCAGTGGGTATGAGTTTGTGTTAGGATTGTTCTCAGGGGGAGCATAAGGAGGAGACATCCAGAGAAGGACTTGAAGAGCTGGGCCAAGGTTTCCAGGAAGAGAGAAAAGACTGAGTCATGACTTCCTGGCCAGCCATAGGTGGCCTTTGTGCACTGGGGCCATTGTAGGGGTGTCAGGGCTGGGGCTGCAAAAATGAGTGGGAAAGAGAGGAGATCTGAGTCCAGAGGCTAATGGATGGAAGATCTGTCTCCAGGAATCTCAACTTGGCTCTGTCCATGGGGCCGGGGAGTTAGCTCAGTGGTTCCAGCGCCTGTCTTGTAAGCGCAAGGATCTGGGTTCGATCCCTGGTAGCCACATACTATACTGGGTGTGGAGACTGACGCCCAGCAGCAACCAGTACCACATATCACAGTGCCAGGTGTGGTAGCTCATGCCTGTAATCCCAGCACTTGGGAGGCAGAGGCAGGAGGATTGCTGTGGTGTGAGTTTGAGGCTGAGCTCAGGGCCAGCCTGAACCACAAAGTGAGACCCTGTCTCAAAAATAAATAAATAAATAAATAAAACAAAACAAAACTTGGCTCTGTCCACCTCTAGGCCATGAATATCCCTCTCTATATCAAGAAGCTTATCCACCATGTTTTGATTAAAAAAAAATTGGTGAATGTTTAATTTCTAAAATGCATTATAGTAAAAGATACATTACTTTTCACCCTCTGCAAAATACTCACCCTCACTTTGAACATTTTTATACCATCATGCTTACCACTCCTTGTAGCAGTTCTAGAAGTCTTTTTTCATGTCTTTAGTTATGCTGTGGTAGCTGCCTGATTTCCTTAATCAGTTCAAAATGTTTGTATTTTATAGTGATTTCAAATTTGGAGAAGAGCCAGAGGTTGCACTGAGCCAGGTCTGGTGAATAAGGTGGGCAGGAGCACATGGCTCTGCTCTGCAAACCTGCCTCCTACTGGATGGCACTTGGCTAATGCAGTCAATGAATTTTTTTTTTTTTTTTTTTTTTTTTTGGTCACACTCATTTCCTAAAGGAGACTTCCAGGATGGCCATAGGATGTGGTAAGTATGATGGGATCTAAGAAGAGGAGTATGTTGAGAGAAATAAAGGTATCTTTCGTTGTAATGTATTTCTTATTTATTCACTTTACATTTTGATCAATCTTTGCGGAGGGTTCAGACCCATCTAAGAAGCAAAAATGAAAGTCATAGTTCCCTAGGCCACAGTGACATGTCATTCAGCAGGATTTCGGTGACCTCAGTGCCCCCAGCCCAACCTGTGCAGCCCCACCTCCTGCTCTCCTTCCGTGGAATCTCATGCTTCTGGACAAGAGGCTCCCAGATGGCTCACCTTTGTACACAACCTTAACCATCCTCTGGCCAAAGCTCATTCAGTATTACAAGAGCAGGACATCAACCAAGGTGTCCCCAGGGCCCTATGCACAGGGATCTGGAGTCCTGGGTGCTCTGTCTCTTCCAGGGCAATGCCATGAGGCCCAGGGTCTCACAAGCATCACTGATGTCACCACAGACTGTCAGTTGAGACTTCTGTCAGCTGCCCAGGAGGGGACAGGGCATGCTCATTGGAATTAGAAACATAAAAGCCTGCACTAGGCCTGTTTTCTGTTAACTTTCAGCTTGACCATAAATGAGCCCTGTGACCTTGTACCAGTTCCCTCTCTCTCCTCAGTGTGCACATGAGAATCCTGAGTGTCCTGTGCTTTCTGTGAGGAGTAATTGGCATAGTATGTTTACAGCACATTTCATAGTGTCAGCACATAATACTTGCTCAATAAGAACATTTTCTGAATTTTCTAGAATGGCATAAGTACTTTGAGAAATATGTGTAGTATAAGCCATAATGTCTCTATAAAAGTTTTAGAAGTCTGTACCTTAAGATTTTAAGTTTGTATCACATTATATAATATTTCTGTTTATGGTCTTACTGTAGAAGTTTTCAGAGGTGTGAGCAACACAGTAGATTTGATAACAGAAAAATAGTAATACAATCTATTCCATTATATATGTTGTGGGTAAAAAATAATTATGGTCATATACAGAAATAAAATATTGTGCAACCATTAAAATAATAATCATCATTGATGTGGAAGATACTTATGGGGAAGCTTTAATTGGAAAGTTTGAAATGAAAAATTATATATGGTATGTGATGGTCAACTTGATAAAAATTATTATCCATTACAGATAAAAGCTGAAGAAAAATGTAGGTCAAAATATTAATAGTGATTGTTTCTGGGTGGTGGGATTGCAGATGTTTTTAGTTTATTCTCTGAGCTTTCTTAAGCCTCTAAAATGAATAAGGATTCTTTTTAAGCAGGAATAAAAGCTCTGCACTTTATTTTTAAAAAGTGCGGTGAGTACACACATACTTATCAGGCCATGTGTCTGGAATTTTATTTGGAAAATATGGTTACAGTAAATATAGGTCAACTACTTTCCAAGATTTTTTAATTGGAAACTTTAAATTTTTTTCAAAATAAATTGTTTCCTGGGCCATATCTGAAGGGAAAATAAAAATTTCAAAGGAGCTGGGGTAATGCTTTCAACATTTCCACAGACAAGTAGCTTCCCCTCTTGGCTCTGCCATGGTATTAGGGTTGAGTTTCTACTTGAGAAATATCTCAGAGACGAGGAGGATCTCCAGGCAAAGAGCACATGTTTAGCTCTGGAGAACACCACTTTATCCCAGCAGGGTTTATGAACGCAAATGACTTTCATCCAGGAGCTGTCATTTTGGTGGGTAACTAAAACAGTCAACTTTATTTTGAATAGTGTACTTTATGTCTAGAAAGTCTCAAATACGGAGACTACCAGTATTCAAGTGATCCGATATCAGGCAGTCCCCACTCCCGGGAGACAAGATGAGGAACACAAAAGCGGCTTCCAGGGAAGCGACACTGTTGCTTTGCCACCTCAATAGGAGGTGCAGCAAGGGCTGCAGCTGAGGGGTTCTGGAGCAGTGGACATCAGGATCACACAGTGCGCTCTCCAAAAGCACACCACCCACCTGGGCTCTGCCTCACAGAAGCTTGGATAGTTGGTGCTGGTTACCCACTTCTCCAAAGCAATCTGAGCTCTTCTGACCCATAATTCTGACAAAAGGTGGGAACCACTCAGTTGAGTCTCTCTTTTCCTGCACTAGCTTATCACCATTAACCAAGGGATGTTCCTACGCCCCTTAGCTACCTGGTAACCCCATGTTCCCATTCAAGGACCCTCTTACTAAAGCGTTTTTTCAGCCTTGTGTGTCTCGATTTTTCAAGAATCCTTAGAATGAGACATAGGGTTCTGTCCCCTACTGACAAGTGGGCATTTCCCAGACTCATTTCCTTTTTCAATTATTGAGTTTATTGGTACATTTTAGATATACATTATGATCACATGCAATGGTAGATATTTCTACCTGTACTGTTATATCTTGATTCTCATTTCCTCCCATTTCCTTGCCTTCCCTACCATTCCACCTCCTATGTGCAAGGGCTTTGTTTCCATTTTTAAATTTTTAATCATTAAATTTTTTCTTTATTTTAATTGAAATCTTTATTGGTACATTATACATACACATCATGATTTCACTCAACAATGAGAATTTGTACCAGTATATGACACCACTTAATTCTCATTTTTTCCCATAGCCCTACCCACCCTACCACCCTACCCCCTATATACATAAACTTTGTTTCCTTTCTTTTTTGTTATAATCTCATTATTTTTCCCCCTTCACCCTAAATGATAAGTTTGAATCATTTATACTTAAATGGACATACCTTGAGGATATCCTCATAAGAGAAATAAATAGGTCACAGATAGGTAAACAGTGAATCTTTTCTCTGGTATGAGAAAATAAAGATGTAAATGAGTTCTAGAATTGTATGTTATATATTGTAAAATAGAAAATACTCAAAGAAAAATTAATTTTTTTCTTCATCTTCTTTATTTCCCCCTACTCTCCCTTTCCCATTTCCCCTTGAACATTTTCTCCGTTTGTCAATACCTGTCCTATGTTCTGATCTCATTTACACCTTTATCTTCTCATACTCGAGAAATGATACTGTAGATACACAACTGTGTCCTATTTATTTCATTTCTGAGTTTGACCTCAAAGTATATCCATTTAAGTATAAATGTTTCTCATTTACCATTCCTTATAGATCGGTAATACTCCACTTCATTAAAAAAAAAAAAAACCTCTATTTTCTTTATCCAGTCTCCAGTTGATGGACATTTGGGCTGTTTCCAAGATTTAGCTATTACAAAATGAACTGCCTGAAATGCTATAAATATGAGTGCACAAATGTCACTGTGATATGACGTTGTTAATCCCCTCATGTATATAGCCAGGAGGGAAATAACAGGGTCAAATGAGACCTCTAATCTTATCTCTTTGAGGGCTGTCCACACTGATTTCCACAGTGGTTTCAACTATCTACATTCCCACCAACAGTGGAAGATTCCTTTTTCTCCATAGCCTCACTCATCTCCTCACCCGACAGGCAGCCATTTAGAAATGATTGTGGATTAATGGGGAATCTGGTATTTTGTGGACACCAGATCAACACTCAGAAAGCAGCTAAAGAATTTGAGAAGTAATTCAGGCTACCATCAGTCTTGTCTATAAGAAATAATTAAAAATAAATAAATAATTAAATTTTCTTTTAGAGACAGAAGCTTGTTAATGCTAAAACCTCAGCATCCTACGCTCAGTATTAAAAAAATGAAAATATCTTGAAAATAATAGTTAATGACTGTCTACAGGTTTTGTTTAGATCTCAAAAGGGTAAATGCTCCAAACTTCAGTGAAATGCAGATTTTTCAAAACCTAATCAGACAAAAATGTCAACTAACTTTGATGACATACAGGAACAGAATGGAGAAATTTTCAGTTTCCAAGTATAAAAATGTTGTAGAAGGATAAAAATGGAAACTGCACAAGCCACTCTGGTGAACCACAGACAGAACCTGCCCCAGGTGATAGAGCCATGTTTGTCCCAGGCAAACTCTGTACCTATGGTCACTCACTAATGGTAAATCAGTGTGGGGTTTTACTACCAAAGTGGCTCCTTCACTGCAGAATGAGTTGGAGAAGAAATCCAGGCATCACCTGTCGTATTGGAGAAGGATAAATCCAGAATTGTTTTGGGAAGAGATTAATTGTTTAAAAGCCACAGATAAACTACAGAGCAATTTCACTTCCTGGTTTTCAGTGTTACTCCCTCACAGGGACTAAGTGAGAGTCATCCCCAAAAGACAGTCATGGAGAGGGTGTGGGCTAGACATAGACTCCCTGTGAGGTTGAAGCTCAGGCCAGGAAGACATGGGGCTCAGCCCTCAGAGGCGATAATCCTGGACTGGCAAGTGTAGGTTTCAGACTTCATTGGATCTAAAAGCGTTAGCAGTAAGTCTAGTCGGCAGCTTGAAACCTCACATCATTGCCTATACTCAGCTTGCCCCATCTACCGACATGAATGAGGGTATGCCTCTGTAGGGAGGCATGCTACTGTCCATGGAGTATAGACAGAGGGGCCTCTGAATGGGGATGAGTCTACAGAGCTACATGCCAATCTCTTTAATGAATATAGATATAAAAGTCCTCCACATGAGCCTAGCATGGAGGACTTACCTGCTATCCCAGCACTTGGGAAGCTGAGATAGAAAGATTTGTGAGTTTGAGATCAGCCTGAACTACACAGTGAGTTCAAAGCTAGCCTGGACTACATATCATGATCCTCTGTCAAAACAAACAAAAAATCCTTAGCAAGATACTGGCAAACACAATGAAACACATCATCACAAAGTTCATGCATCCTGACCAAATAGGCTTCCTGACAGGAAAGCAAGGATAGCAAAGACATACATAAAACAATAAGTATAATACATCACATAAAGAGAAACAAAGACAAAAATCACATGATCATCTCAATAAGTGCACAAAAAGCCTTTGAAAAATCCAGCATCCATGTATGACAAAAACACTGAAGAAAATAGTTATAGAAAGACTTTCTCTCAGACTTGTTAAGGTCGTTTGTAACAAATTCGATAGCCGTCATCATATTAAAAGGGGGGAAGCTGCAAACTTTCCTTCTGAAATCAGGAACAACATAAGAATGTCGACTGCAACCATTCATGTTCAATATAGTATCCTAAATATTAATTAGAGGGATGGAATTATGTATATGAAAGGAAAATGTCAAGTTATCGTTATGTAAAGGAAGAATGATCTTTGACACAGAAAACGCCAATCCTCAACTCAAAGCCTCCTAGAAGTTTTAGCAAAATTCATTATTGTAGCAAGAGATTCTTCAAAAATCTCAAAATAGAAATTCTACTCAACAGAGCTATTCTCCTTCTAAGTGTCTTCCTAAAAGAGCTAAAGATACCATATATGCAGCCTGTTTAGAACAGCACAATACACAATATCTATATCATGGAAGTGACCCCTACATCCATGAGCAGGTGAATACATAAAGAAAATGTGGTATTTTTACACAGTAGAATTTCATTCTGCCATAATGAAAAATGAACTTGAGTCATTTGTAGGAAAAGAGACAGACCTTCACACAATAGTGGTAAATGAAATAAAGCAGATGCACAAGCTTAAATACTGCATGGTTTCTCTTATATAAGAAATCCAAAATAAACAAGGAAAATAATAAAAGATAAGTAGTAGGAAAAACAGAGATCTTTTGCAAAACAGGAAGGACCGAGAGATGGCGGGAGGACGGAATAGACAGTGAAGTGCTTCTTTTAGAGATAAAGCATATGAACAAACCAAAAACAGACCCTATGGCTATTTAATAATTGTACCCACATGGGTCTCAATGTAGAATGCCTCTTTTCCATATGACACCTTGTTCTTGTGACTGTGACTTCAAGGCTCTGGGGAAGGGCACAGCTCTTCCTCCTTTGGTGGCCAGATGCACCAGCCCTCCACAGGCCTGTCTGTCAGATAAGAGGTCACTTTGGATAGCAGGGACATGTGTTGCTACAAAGTCACCTCTGCTACTTCTGTAAACTGCTTTGGCCTTTTGTCAAGAGAACCTAATCTTTGTGGGCTGGGGAAGGAGGACAATGATCCAAGAGTACCTGAGATTCCAACCCTGCTCCTTTGCCCACTTGCTTCTTGCTTCTGTGGGGACTCTTAGTGGAATTTTCAGTGCAAAATGCTTTGTCACAAGACATCCTCATCCATAAACTCACTGTAGGTCCCCTGACATATAAGACAACCCCTTTCCTCTGAACATGAAGCTACCACAGTTAACAGTTACAGTGATGTACTGTTGTGAACTGTGTGCAGAAAAATAACATGACAATGGAAATATGCCTTCTAAGAAAGTGCAGAAGAATGGGTGTGTAGCAGCTTAGACTTATTATTCCAGTACTGTTAGAAGTTAAGTCAGAAAGATCCAAGTCAGAGCAACTTAGCAATTTAATGAGACCTTGTCTCAAAATTATAAAATGAAAAAAAAAAAAAGATAAGCAGGCAGGCAGACAGATAGACAGATAAAACAGATCATGTTCTTTGTAATAAGATGATTGGGAATGTAGTTCAGTGTAAAGGCCCTAACTTCAAACCCCAGGACCATAAGAATATTCAGAAAAAAAGTGTGCATGTGTGTGTGAGAGAGAGAGATAGAGGCAGAGACAGTGAGACAGAAAGACAAAGAGAGTAAGGATCAGCAAAATCCTAGCGTGATCATTAAAACTAGATGACAAGCGAAGGTTCACCATCATTTTCCCCTACTTTTGTCTGCATTTGGAATGTTCCCTAATAAAAATGGTCTCCTTCTCAGAAGCTGGTACTGATTAAATCACACAATAACATAACACATTAGTCCCAAGAACCTCACACTAGGGGTCTCAGAGTAGCGCATTCCATGGACTTAACTGAACAGCACACAGCATGTTGGAAACGGCCTCAGTCTGGAGTCCGGGGAGAGATCACCATGAGTACCTCATGGACAGGAAGCTGGGAAGGCCAAGGCAGCTGGCTGTCTGCTACACATATGTTTACTGATTTTCTTTCTAGGATAATTGTCAATGCCTCCATGATACCTTCTGCTCAGAAGTTTACAAGTGAAATATGCATCCTCCTCTGGTAGCCCAGGTGCTTGCCCTTTTGGTCTCCTGTGGCATCAGAGATGCACTCAGGCAGAGCCAGAGCAGCAGAGTAGATGAGGCCAGGGTGCCAGGGGACTGCTTCTGGCAAGGATGCCATCCTGTGGTTACAACCTAAGGTCTTGGGCAGGACCCTCTCGTGGCCTTTCTTGGTGAGCATGTGTCACCAAGATGTCACTGCCTCCTTGGTGAGCAACAGAAAATCCGCATGCAGCTATTCTGATCCCTAGAATTTAATCTTTAAGGCATTTAAAATCTTCCTTCTGCCGCTTTTTCCCCAACTCTGAAAACTGCCCTCCTTTTTGCCAGCTCTATGGTTTAATCCAAGTTATTGGCATCTTTTTCTGGTTACAGAGTCTGAACAAGATGGACCCAACTATATCTAAGGTTTAGGTACCATTTACTGTATTTTATTTTTATGAGCACCAAATCCAGGAGTTCTTTCACAACATGTGCACTTCAAGGCTGGCCTGGGATATATAATGAGTTCAGGACCAGCCTGAACTACAGGGCGAAACCCTTCTCAAAAACAAACAAACAAAACAAAACAACAATGCTTATGAAAATGGATGCACCATGAGGCCATAATGCCAACTGAAGTAAATCAGTCTCAGAAGACTAAATATGATATGGTTTCTTTTATATAGAAAAATAAAGAATAAATAACTTAAAGGCCAAAATAAAAGAAAGGAGATAGGAAACAAGGAGGTAGGCTCTGTGGAGGTAGGAGAAATAAAAAGGAGAAGGGGAAGTAAAAAGGATCAGGGCAGTATATGGATACGTGCCAATGGCCACAATGAATATATTCATTATACACTGAAAACATATACTAATAAAAATTTTTGAAAACGTGCAAGCTTCTAAACGAGCACGTGGGATTTAGAGCCATACTTGCTACCAAAGCGCCAGTTTACAGCGAGGAAGGGTTTCTGTTTCGTTCCCATTTGCAGACAGAGGAGCGATAGATGGTGACATGAAGCACTGCTGAGTCAGCAGGAATGTTCCAGGTGTCCATCCCAGGGCTCCCGCATGGACCCGGCTTCACGCAGGGCAGCACCGACTCCTGAGCACGTTTGAGACCCAGGTGTCTTCCAGGGCTGAGAATGTGGCCCTTCTGTGAGGGCACCACCATGAGCACAAATGGAACTTGACTGAGAGTAAGCTGGAAGCTTCAGGGATCAAGGACCCGCACTCAGAGCAGCTGATAGCATATAGGAAAGAACTCAGTGTTTTTACAAATTATTTTTGTAGCCTAGCGTCTCTTTATGATTAAACACTGTATGAGCAGAATCATCCAATCTGTCCCACATTTGCTTCATTACTTCATTTGTGCCAGCGGTCTTTGAGGTCTGTTGTGTGTAAACATAAAAGCAAAGGCTCTGTTACTTCTGGCTGCATTTGAAACTTCTACAAAATTCTGGCAATCGAAAATACAATATGCTGGAAAGCTGGTGGAAAGAGGTTTTTAAGCATTTGTTTTCTAAACATTATTAAATCACTTGCTTGATAAGCTTAATGCAGTAAAATAAACCACATTTTTTTTTCTTGAGTAAATTTTAGAGGATCAAGAAGGCAGAAATGTATACAACTAATGTTATTCTGTAAAATGTTTTTACTTATGCTGTTTGCTGAGAGGCCATGCTGCTGTTTTGAGGCAGATAATTGTCTGAAAAATATATCATAATTGTTTAAATCGAACCATTTCTTCAGTGTGTGTGTGTGTGTATGTGTGTGTGTGTGTGTGTGTGTGTGTATGTATGTGTATTAGTTACTGATGACTGAATCCAGGTCCTTCACACTAAGCTATAAGTCAGCCTGTTCTATTTTATTTTGTTTTTTTGGAGAAAGGATCTCACTAAGTCACTCAATTTCCCAGACTGGCCTTGACTTTCTCTTGCCTTGGCCTAACAGAATTCTGGCTTTATATGTGTGTACCACCATGCTCAGCTCACGCTAATATTTATATTAATTTCCTTCACATTTATTAACCTTAACTTTATTTTTCAGGTACTGTGATTACACATTTTGTAAAACAGACATAGTTGAAGTTATCTGAGTATTTCTTCTAAAGATTCACCTGTTAGCAAAGTATCTAATATATTTGAAGATGGGGATATCTGTATGATTTGGTATATATATATATATATATATATATATATATATATATATATATATACATACATACATACATACATACATACATACATCTCTCTGGGTATAAATTTAACTCATGTCACCTTCACTGGAACTGACCTCCATCCTGATTACTGTCTATCTTCCACTTCAACCACTAGATGATCACAGATATTGAAATGATACCAAATTAATCTGCCAGCTGTCTACCAGTGATGCCACCTTTCCAGATGGCAACAACTTTCCTTCCACTAAAATACACAAATTGCAGGATGATGGCTCCTAATCGTTTTTTTCACGCTTTCCTCCAAATTGTGTTTCCTACCCAATGCCTCTGTTACCTACATATATAGAATGTTATACTTCTGGGTGAGTGTGATAGTGCCAGTTCTGTGGACATGCATGAGAAAAAGCAGGGAGTCCAGAAGCATGTGCAGGGGTTGGGGTTACAGACTATCTCAGGTCTGAATCTTGAATGTTATCCCCACATACATCAGATTGTTTAAATTCTCCATTTCCATACCTGGAACTATGAAATAATAACACCCAACCTCTAAGGCTTCTGGGAGGATTAGCGGACACACTGCTCACAGATGGCCATATGTAATGACAGCACAAGAAATGGTCCCTCCCTTTATCATAATAGTTCTTATTTTCCAAATGTCACTTTCTCAGTTCAGCAGACATATATTGAGCATCTACTATATGCAAGGCATTGTGCTTGATTTTGATGATAAAACAATAAACAAGACAGAATCATTGTGTGCTATAAGCTTCTAAGCCCTAAGAGAGGACAAACACAGGGATTATTTCAGGGTTTTAAGTGATATAACAAATGGTCCACTTTTTAGGAATGTGAGAATTGGGACATTTAGAGTGGTGGGACAATAATCAATTAAAAACAAGATACCTGAGGACATCCTCATAAGTGAAAAAAATAGGTCACAGATAGATAAATAGCGCATCTTTTCTCTGGTATGAGAAAATAAATATGTAAATGAGTTCTAGAATTATATGTTATATATTGTGAAATAGAAAATACTCAAAGCGAAACAGGGTGAAGGGGAAAAAATAATGAGATTATAACAAAAAAGAAAGGAAACAAAGTTTATGTATATAGGGGGTGGGGTGGTAGTGTCGGTAGGGCTATGGGGAAAAATGAGAATTAAGTTGTGTCATATACTGGTACAAATTCTCATTGCTGAGTGCAATCATGATGTGTATTTGTGATGTACCAATAAAGATTTCAATTAAACAAACAAAAAAACCGCAAGATACCAATGATGTGGCTGGTGACAGTTCGGGGGAGATAAGCCCTGCACTAGAACCAGCCAGCCAATACCAGTATCATGAACCCAAAGGGCCAGAGGCTCAAAATGAAGCAGCGTGTGAGTGCCACACATGACAGTGCCACAACAGGCCGGGAAGGGATACACTGAGAGGTCGGGCCTGTTCCAATGAGAGGCTCCATGAGTAATGCACGGCTGGAGCTGAGTTTTCCAGCACAGATTTCATGTAAAGATACAGGAATGTGCCCTTAATGGTGAGGTGGGTGGGATGGGAAAGACACAAGGAGAGGATAAGGACAGAGTACAGGGCAGAAAACCCCGCTGGCATGGGGCTTTGAGTGATACTGACTACCTGACTTCAAAAAAAGTTGGATTTTATTTCTTGGGTAGGGAACAGGAGCAGAAAGGGTTTAAGAGAGGAGTCCTGGCTACAAAGCTCTGAGGCAGAGCCATGACACCTATCCTAGGGAGGTGCCAGTGCCCAGGGATAGGACAGGGACAAAGATCTTAAGAAGGGAGAGACAGAAACAGGAAACATTTGGAGAGCAAGCAAGCTGGTTTATCCCCAGATGTGACAGTTCAGGGCATGGCGAAGGGCTCCAGGTTTCTGACTGGTGGTTATTCACAAGGATGAAGTCTTCAACAGGAAATAGTCACTCTGAGGAGACAAGGAGCTGGATTTGGAAGTGACATGTTGATGAACTTGGTTTTCATGTTTCATATTTTTTTAAATTTTTTAATCTTTATTGGTACATTACATATATGCATCATGATTGCACTCCATAATGGGGATTTGTACCAGTATAAGACACAACTTAATTCTCATTTTTTCCCATAGTCCTACCCACCCTACCGCCCCCCCCATATACATAAGATTTGTTTCCTTACTTTTTGGTTTTCATGTTAAAGAGATGCCGAGGGAAAGGACGGAGTTTCCAGTTCTGATCCTGGAGGAAGAAGGTGATGTTAAGGGTGATCTCACCTGTGGATGCACTCACATAACACCCATTTGACCCCTCTTTAATGAAATCCCTGCCCAGTAAGGGTATTATAATGTCACAGACAAAAGGGGTAAGAAGTATGTTCTGGCCCCAAGGAATATACTGCAGAAAGTTTCTCTTTCCTTGTAATTTGATTTTCTTATAATTTGCAATTTTGGGGTTTGATTTCCTTGCAATTGATTTTAAATGATGGCTGTCTCAGTCTCCTTCCTAGCAGGTATCAGCTGCCAATACCAGCTAAGGAATCAAATGTTTCAGGTTTGCTGTGAAGCAATGATACATGCAAAGGAATGTAGAATTCTATTTTCTGATCATCCTATGCCATTTGCTATTTTAAAATTTAAAACAGATAGAAAAGACTTTGCCAAGGCAGAACAGCTAGTTTTCCAGACAGTGATCATATTGGGGCTGCATTTCCAAGTCGATGTAGCCTGAGGGTCCTACCTTGCTGGCAGTCATTTGCCGAGGACACACTGTCTATGAGCTGAATTCAAACTCTCCCCGTCAGGCAGGTGTGACCCTAATCTGCTTTGGGGAAACTGGGACTTCAGAGCTACCAACTCCCACAGGGAAGATTTGTCTGTGGAAAGTTTCCACATCAGGACCTCATCTTTGTCTCTGTGCTTGTTTTTGCACATGGATCTTCTCTTCATGCATCTGGTCAATAGTTTATTCCCAAGAACATGAAGTCATTTTTGGCCAGAGAACCTCCGTCCTTGGAGTTTGGCCTTTAACTCCTGCATGAACAGTGCTTATATGAATTTTTGGTATCCTCAGTGGACTAGGGCTCCCCTCCAAATAGGCAGGTTTTGGGATAGAACCATAGGTGGACCCGGGGCCATGAAGAATCATTTCCAGGGCTTTCTGTGGTGGTTTATAAACGTGGCCTTCATTTGTTCCATGTGCTGGCTGGGGTGCCTGCTGTGGAGCTTTTTCCCGTCTCTTTTAAAAATCTTCAGCCTGTTTCCTGTGATTAGTCTCTGTCACCTGGGAAAGCACTGTGTACTTTCCATTATGACTAGAACACTTGCTTAAAGAGCTTTTGGAAGACCCCGGTCTCTTTATGGCACTTGCCAGGTACAGAGCTTTCAATTCCAGGGACACAAATCAATTGTATCCCAGGTGAGTTATGCTATCTTGAAGCACAGCTCCCCAGAGTAGGAGATGCCTAGCACCTTACTGCTGTGTGATCTGGTTGGAGAGGAAAGATCTCCCCTTCACACCCACCTAGAGTATGAGAATTCCTCCTCAATATGGCTTCCACTTATTTTTGTATGGGAGGGAACACATAGTTCCCTTCTGAACTTGTGTCTCTCTAGCCCAACAACCTTGGAGACTATCATTGGAACTTCCTGGCCCTTTATCCCCACACCCAAACATGCTGTCGCCTGCTGTTGGTTGAGCTTCAGGAATATATGGGTTCTCCATTAGGGGTAGAAAAACAGAAGAAGCTGAGAGTAGACCCTGGCTATCTGGTGCTTTGGAACTCCATGACTGAGAGGCTTAAAACAAGAAGATCTCATTATGCTAATGAATTCTGTGGACAGAATTTTAAACATGGCACACCATAAGTGGCTTATTTCTTTTCTGTGAAGTCTAGGGTATCATCCTGGAAGAGAAGTCTATTTGAGGGTGACTCTAGTTCATGGGCTAGAATTATCTGAGACATTTGCACTCACATGTCTGGTGCTTGGTTTGGGTAATACTAGTTTTAAGTTTAGGAGTTGTTTAAATGAGGGAGGAGTAATATGAGCTTAAACTTGGGGTTCTCCACTAGAGAGCCTACACAAGGTCTTGGAGAACAGCCTGGGCTTCATCCTGGGTGGAGGCAGATCTCAGAGCTCCAAGAGCAAGTGTTTTAGTAAACATAAGTTTTTAGAACATGAGTAACACTTTCATTCTGCTCTACAAATCAGAGTAGTCTCAGCCCTCCTCTCATTCCAGTCAAGAAGAGAAGCTCTCACCTTTGATGAAAGGAGAGCCAAAATACTTAATGGCACACTTTATGGTCAACACAAGTCCATTCGGAATGAAGAGTCCCCTAGGGAATCAGAAACAATCCTCTAGCATTAGTTACAAAAAGATAAAAGATTGCTACAAACTAAGAAGGCAGATGATGAAGATTTTTAAAGTGACTAAATACAGAGCACTATCCCTGAGTTCCAAAAGCTTTTTCCCCTTCGCTTTAGGTAGAAATAGCTTCAAGAGTTCTAGGTGAATCAGTCAGCAGAGCCACCTGAGAGCTGCTCTAGGTCTGGGCTCACACAAGGGCATTGTCCACCGAGCACAAATGTCAACTTAAGAACTGCGATGGATTTAGTTGGAAACTTTCAACAGAATTTTCTTTCTGCTTTCCTTGATTTCTCCCTAACTCAGAAACAAGAGCCACAGAGGACATTTCCCTGCAGAGTGATCAAGGGGACCCTATGTGCCCTTGGATTGAGGTTGGTGGGAAAAGGGATTTGTCTTCAAAGTCTCAAACTCTGGCACAGGATAGAGTGTGATCCTTTTGTTTGTAGGTCCTGAATGATTGTGGAGATCATGGTGTACACTTGTGACATACATTATAAACCAGTTTTGCACCACAGACATTAGAGATGAACTTTATCCTCCTTGCATCATGGTAGTGCTGACTGCTAAGGTACTAGAGAAGAAAATCTGAGGCTATTTTGGGCAGCCTTTTTTAATTCAAGTAATTTTTAGTTTCTTAAGATTTATCAGCTCTGTTTGGCCATCTGGTCAGATACATCAGCCACTGGAAAAGCATGTTTCCTATTAGAAGGTAGATTAGGTCCAGTAATGTCCTCAGGGGGAACAGCGTGACTTAGATGGAATCTCTACTTATTACTCAGACTTGCAACTTGAATCTCCCCAGAGTTGGTGTGGATTTCTCTGCTGGAAAATATCCTAGAAGATTGGCCTAGGTTCTGCCTCAGGCTGCTCTCAGCTCTGAGTGGGCCTTTGCCACCTTCCAGAACTTTCGGTAAGAGACTCAGTCAACACAAGTCTGAAGTTCCATGAAGGAACACCTTTCTATGATCCCTTTTAAAGATCCCATTTCTATTTTGAGGCTAATCCAAGATAAAAGAAGGAGATAAAACCTGGGAGGGGACTGAAAAAATAGCATATAAAGGGAGAAATAGAAAGAGACTGAGGAGGACATGAGCAGAATGAAAAGCACATTGGGGGAAATGCATTTCCTCTGCTGGATCTACAAGAAAATGCTGGCCCACAGTTCACTCCATGTTGAATAATGGGTGCCATTCTGAGCTGGACAAGCAAAAGGAATAATCACAGCTATGTTGATAGTGGGTAGCCCTTATAGAAATTCACTTGGAACTTTAAATAACTCATCCTAAGCCTCATTGCATTCTCCTCCCCCAGCCACACCCAGAATGTGTGGCTTTGACAATTTCATCTTGTTAATATAAAGTATCCCCATTGCAAATTACAGAGCACTTTGCTAAAAGCCATGAGCATCAGATAAAAATCTTTAAACCCCTGGGGCTGAGATCTCATCCTTACCTGTTTCCGGTTTCCACACATTTGGAAATTTGCATATTATTTATTTACTGTAGTTTTGGCTGTAGCCAGAGATGAGGCCTGCAGGCACCTTTGTAAGAAATTCAGCTCCTGAACCTCCCGCTGTGATTTACCACCTACAAAACCTTCTGAAAACACAGTGAGTTCAAAAACAGAAATGGAAAAAAATCAGTTCTCAGATTTTTCAACCAGAAACCTGTGGTTGATAAATGGTGAAATTATAGATGTTCTTTGATTTCCAAACAGAAATTTATAGTCTTGAACTCTGAGCTAGCAGGATGAAGTAGTTCAGTATTTTGGTGTCTGTAGACTAGCTCTGAGTTTGCCATGTGGGCAGATCTCAGTAAGAGGTGGAGGTAAATCATAAGTTAGAGATGTATCTTGGGGTTCACCCTGACATAGGAGCAGGTAATTAAGGAAAACAATTCAGCCTTCATGGAAAGGATTACACCAGTAATAGAAAAGTTTACATGCTGAGGCCTCATAGTCAGTGCTGGGAGGAGGGCTGCAAAATGACCCTTTCTTTCTTAGACCAGGCCTCTTGGGGAAAGCTGGAGCACAGCAGTGAGCCTGGCCTTGCTGAGATGTGTGCATGTCTAGGCCTCATACTGTCATCACAACTGGACAAGAGTCAACAGGGCCAGACCAATCACAGCAGGATGGATCATTCATGGGTCTCCTTGCGCATGGAATTTTGGCATCTGAAAGTGAAGATGAAGTCATATGGTGCCACTCACTCCTTATTTCCTTTGTTTCTAGCTAAGGCACCAGCTTATGAGGCAGAGAAGGTATCTGTTTTTCTTTTTAAAATCACTCTACATTTTTTAAATGATGCATTTAATAAACTCCCAATTTAAAGTTTTCTTAGGTCTCTTAGTAGCAAATTTTGATAGGTTTCCCAGAAAAATAATTAATAAACCCAGATTAATTGTCAACCCTGTGGATTCTGCTTTGAAACATTTGCATTATCTTCCAGAGCGAACCACACGACTTAATTGATGCATACACTGGTCCTTTCCTCAAGTGATGGCCATCTCTGGGGAGGAAAGGCCACAAGGAGCTCACAAATTCCCTGTCTGACTAAGAACCAGGAGTTTGGTAAATAATTCCCCTTCAGCCCTGAGCCGCTGGCTTAGGTTCAGGTTGGAAAGATCCTGAGAGGTCTAAATGACATCAAAACTGCACCGCAGCCAGAGAAGTTCCTGGGTATTTGATATTATATATGTGCATAGATTTTGGAGTTGATGGAAGATTGTTTCAAAACATGGCTATCAAAATCCTGGCAGTTCTGGCTCTTTAAAATTGAGACTTCATCTATCTTCCTACCCAAAGGTGAAGCCTAAGGTCCTGGCCTTGGAACCCACATGATTCTTTGGTTTACTTTCACTAGAGGAGGTAGAAATGTTGCCTTTTCACTAATGGAGCCAGGGTGTCCTCACCCTGGAGATTTCTTTCACTTTCTAGGACTCTGGAGAGGTCATGCACTCTCTTCCCTGCTGGAGAAACCACATGAAAAGTGTCTCTGAGAATGAGACTCCACAAGAAAGTGAAGCCTGGGCCATGGAAGGCCACGAACAGAGGTCTGTCTAGCTGAGAGGACACATGTAGGTGGGGCCATTTTAGGTGAAAAAAATCACATCTGCCTGAGAAAATCAAGTACATGGGATGGGATGGGATGGGTAGGCAGAAACCACAACCCAGCTGACCTTTAAACAGGCAGCTGGGCGTGGTGGCTCACGCCTATAATCCCAGCACTCGGGAGGCAGAGGAAGGATTGCTGTGATGTGAGTTGGAGGCTGAGCTCAGGGCTAGCCTGAACCACAAAGCGAGACTCTGTCTCAAAAACAAAACAAAACAAAACAAAACAAAACAAAACAAAAACAAACAAAAAAAAAAAACAGTCAGTCAAAGAATTTTTGTTCTAAGTCATCAAGTTTTAGGCTAATTTTTATTGCTCTAATAGATAATAGATAGGAACTAGTCACAGTTCAAATTCCAGTTCTATATCTGTTATTAGTGTGGCAGTAGATATTTTTCAATCTTACTCCTCATAAATAAGAGGGAAATCATAATAGCCACCTAATAAAATCCACACTGAGCATGCTCTGAGTACCTTGCCAGGTACCTCCTCCTTCCCTTGGACTGGGACAATGGCCCAAGCTGGCTGTGAATGTACCATTTAGCTCTACCTGTCCTTTCTTCCATAGCTAATGGAACTTGAGGTAGCCAGCAGACCCCATCCACAAGCCTGGAGAGCATGTTTGAGCCTCTCCTGAAATGATGAACTGAGAAGACAGGAAGTTATGTTAAAGTTGACCTTCATGTCATGGAGGGTTAGGGCAGGTTCGGGGGGACAAAGAGCACACATGTTGCAACAAAGAGGGAATGTTACTCTGAGCCAACCAGGAAGTTGTTGTACAGAGCAGTTATGTACAAGATGCCCAGGTAGAGGCCACATGACCCAGCCAGCCCATGAGAATGGAATGTCTGTCATCACTTCCTCTTCCTTTGGGAACAACTCAACTTTCTGCCTGTAGTTCAGAGCTTTCTGTGACTTCTGTTCCCACACTTCTGTACATAAGAGTTTATAACTTCCTATCAATTTATCCCTAGTTACACTGAAAATTTATTTCAGCATCAAACATCAGGTGACTATTGATAAAAGGTAGTTATGAATGTTCAAGTATTGAAGGTACAATAGTTTCTATTTTTTTTTAATTGTAGGAGAAAGGGGCATTTCTATACTTTTCTACATTTTCCTTTTCATTAGATTATTTAACATTATTCTGATGTCTAGGGAAATATTTTTTTGCCAGTGTGACTCAGAAACTGTACCTTTCATAGACTTCTAAAAGGAGCAAAAGGTGTATTCTTATGTGGGTGATGGTCCACATGAGTTGGACAGGCACTGCGGCCGTTTCTGTCATCGAGTGTCCCCCTCTAGCAGCACACTGATGAGAAGAAACTCACATCCATGTAGGAAAAACCCTCATCCTTAGTGCTTTCTCTGAATGGATTACACAGAAGAAGGTTTTTCCAGATTTGCAGACTCATATGGAATGCTTTATAGGTTGGCTAGAAAGCAAGAATTTTCACTCTCTGGAAAAGAAGAGATCATAATCCTTTGATAATATTTTCCTAGCATCCACTCAGCACCAAGAGGAAGTTTTCAGAGAGCAGTTAACTGTGTGTTCTTATTTATATAAAGTCTTTCTTTTCTAGGTTAGAAACAATGTCTCAGCTGCTCACCAACTAGCAGTGTGGCCTGGAGCAAATCCTTTCACCTTTCACCCTTGGGTTTCATATCTGTAATATCAAAATAGTGGTAATTATCCCTTCTTGGCATGGTTTGCTAATTGAAGGGAGTATACCCCTGAGGCACTCTGATTTCCTGCCCAGTAACTCCCAGCTCAGTGCTCCTACAATAGGTGTTTGATGAATGGCAGTTTTCATTACTCCCTGGACCAGGGCAATTTCTCTGCCTCCTCATTGCTTCTTCCCTGTTTTGCCCCCACATATTTCTTGGGCTAAAATTAGCTTTTTTCTTGTGCTTTAAAAAAGACAGCTCTGCTTTCAAGTCCCACCTGGGTGCTGGGTCCCATGGCCTGAGGCAGTGCCGGAAGCTCCTCTCCCCTCCCAGCTCCCACCCAGCTCCTCTCCACTTATTCTGCCTTTCTTGAACAACCTCAAACCTCTATGTTTTGAGGGCAATTTGACAGAAATTGTTCTGAAGTTAACTATTATGAGTTCTACCTTTATGAGAAGCAATGGTGAAGGATCAGATTAAAGAACCACATGTCATTTGACCCCTCAGAAACGCTCTAGCATAATGGAGAACATAGTGCATGAATCAAACCTATGAGTTTGAGGTCCATCCCTACCATTTCCTAGCTGGGTACCTTAAGACAAATCACTTAACATCTCTGAGCCGAGCTTTTATCACCTGTAAGATGTAAGGGTCACACCAATCCTGCCAGTCTCACGAAATCGTGGTGGAGTTCAAACCTGACCTTGACTGTGAAAGCCCTTCGGAAGCAGCAACACAAGACCAGGAAGTGGTAACAAGGTCACTTCTAGTGAGAGGAAGAGAGCGGTGTCTAGGTGGTCACCATGAAGAGGAATGCATTATCTGAGGGGAGGAAGGGGAGATGAGAACTCAGATATAGTTGGTAAACCAGAAGACAAGAAAGAAAAAGTCTTGTGGGTTGGAGCATCCTTTTTGGCAGCTTGACGTTCTCTTCCTAAGATGAGACACAAAACTAGCTTTTCTGGGGACACTGAACTACACGTTAAGTCATGCATTTCCTTGTCCTTTACAAATTGGATTGGTAAAACTGGCAAAACACCACTCATTGCCAATGAAGTCACATATTCAAGTATATCGTCTAAGAAATGTAAAAACTGGAGAATAGATTTTGTGACCAAAAATTCTACATAATGGTAAAATAATAGGTTAATTTAGTCAAACTGATTTAAAAAAAAAAAACAATAAGCAAATCTAATGTTCAAATTTGAACAGGTCATGATTGATCATCATCTGACCACTAAATTTTCAACTGGTCCATCTAGTGGACTTGTGGGCACAAGATGTCTCAAAGAAAAGAAAGCTGCTCAGAAATCTCACAGACTGTTGCCAGAGTGGAGCAGATTCTGGGACACCCAGGCTATGAGTGTCAGAGGGCCCAGGAAGACGGGCCACCTCTCAGCAGCTTCCAAGGAGAGTGACATTTACAGGGGAGACATCCAAGTACCATCAGAGCTATCAATGGGTATTTAGGTAAAGTTGGCCCTTCTAATGAAGAGAGTGGTGGGGTTTCATTTTAATAAGCTTTTCTGTTACATGCAATTTAGAAATGGGGAAAAAGTTCATGGTAGGAAATGTTGTAATTAAACTGTCAGCCAACTTGGGAGGAATAAAAATAAATCTTTAAAACAACAATTATACAGGCCCGTAGTGATTTTTTTTAACCTTTTGATCATGAACTACATAATAATAAATCTCCTATTTCTTTTGGTAGATACTTCCTCAGTGATAAAACCATGGGAAGCTTGATTCTAAGTAGCAGAAAACCAATGTCACTTTGTGAAAAGCATAAAATACTGAATTTTTCAAGACTTATTTTATTGGGAATTTACTAAAAACATGATGAGAATGAAAAGGAACTTTTATAACCTCAAAAGTATTTAAAGAAAAGATACTCAGAAATATTTATAATTAGCAAACTTTCAACAACATTCAAACTGGTTGCCCATTCCTTTAAAAATAATTTATTACCCTAACTTTGTTCATGCCATTAATCTGTTTATAGCCAGAAAAAAAAAAAAAAACCAAGCCCAATATTTGTTTCTCATTGATAGATCTTAGGTAATAGGGTGTCTTAATAATATCTTGTTGTCATTTTTGTTTTTAAAATTTTTGTGTTGCATTTGTTTAGTTGAGGTGGTGGGCACTGTGGATTGAAAGCAAGGCCTTCGTGCTGAGCTACAGCTCCAGCCCATGTTTTATTTTTGATTTGAGACAGTCTTTCTAAGAAGTTCAGTCTGGGCTGGAAATTGTGATCTGTCTGCCTTAACTTTCCAGAGTGCATTGGATTGTAGGCATAAACTCTGAATAACACCTGGTGATCATCTTCCTTTTAAGATCAAATTGTATATAGTTTTGACAAAAAAATGTAAATTTTGAGCTGAGGATTTACTTTACTGGTTCTGGCACCTGTCTTGCAAGCGCAAGGACCTGGGTTCGATCCCTGGTAACCACATACAATACTGGGTGTGCAGACTCACGCCCAGCAGCAATCAGTATCACATACCACTGTGCCGGGCATGGTGGCTCACACCTGTAATCCCAGCACTCTGGAGGCAGAGGCAGGAGGATTGCTGTGATGTGAGTTTGAGACTGAGCTCAGGGCCAGCCTGACCTACAAAGTGAGACCCTGTCTCAAAAAAAAAAAAAGTAAATTTTTTCAGAATTCAACTGTACAATAAAAATCATAGAAATATACAACAAAAATTAAATTAGGTAGAACATTGCTCTCCCTTCTTCTGCCCTGAGCTCAAGAAGTTGTAAGAATTGCCTTTATAACCCCAGCCCCCTTTTCCCATTCTTGAGCCCTTGTGTTTGCAGAGATTATCCTCTACCATGTGTGTTCAGCTCCTGGACAGGGTTCTGAATGGATTAGACTCATTAGAACATGTGTTGATTACATTTTCCAAGGATGTCTGTTCTTCTGGAACTTTGCTACACTTCCACCAAGAGGCAGAATCTGGGTACACTCCTTAAAACTACATAGGCTTATATTTTACCACATAGAAGTGATGTTATGTGATCTCTAGGTCCAAATCCCAGCAATTCCAAATGCTTAGACTGTATTCTCTTGAGCTCTTTCCGACGAGAGAGTCTGGCTTCCCTGAGGCCTCTATATTGTGGGGAGGCCCAGACTGGCACAGGCAGAGAAACTACCTGGAGAGGCCCCAGCCAGGCCTTAGCACCATCCAGCTTCATCCTCCCCACTGCTCCTGTGCCAGCCACTATCTGACTGCAAATCCAAGAGGGACCCCAAATGAGAGTCACCAGCTGGGCTCAGTCAAATTTCTAACCCTCAGAAACTGTGATAAATGAGAAGACGTTTGTTGTTTTAGGCCTTTCGTTTTGAGAGACTTGTCATGCAGCATTAGATAACCAGAACAGTATCTCTCATCTCTTATCGAAGGCTGGACACATGACCTAATCCAGCCTGATCAAGGACAGCCTCAAGAGAGCTGGGGAGAAAACTAGAGCACAGATATTCTCTTCACCTCTGGGATTGTGGGTGCAGGCTTAGGACCCAAGGCTGGAGCCATCTGTCCACAGCAAAGGGAGACACTGTGGGAGTGAGAGCAACACACAAAGGGCACAGAACAGAGAGGGATAGTGGCAACATCAGTGAGCCCTGGGAAAATTTGCCCTTGCATCTACCACATATTGTGAGGAGTCATTTGCATAAACACACACATAGAAAGACAGAGCAAGCTTCAAGTCAACATTAAAACTCAGAATTCAATGTTTTACTTGATCCCCAGATCCTTTATATATTATTTTCAATTTATGTCCAGTCAGAGGCTTGAAACCTTCAGTGTTAGAGGCCTTATCACCACCTAGAGACCTCATTCCATCTCTAAGCTGCTTTAATTGCTGCATTGCAATCTGTCTCTGTGCAATAGTTCTCATGTGACAGAAGGGGAAAAAATGTAATGCTACAGATAAGAGAAGTATCTATTCAACAAGTTCATTAAGAATGAATATTATGGGGCCAGGGAGTTAGTTCAGTGGTTCCGGCACCTGTCTTGCAAGTGCAAGGGCCCGGATTTGATTCCCTGGTAACCACATACAATACTGGGCATGGAGATTCATGCCCAGCAGCAATCAGCACCACATAGCACAGTGCTGGGCATGTTGGCTCACACCTGTAATCCCAGCAGTGGGAAGGCAGAGGCAGGAGGATTGCTGTGATGTGAGTTTGAGGCTGAGTTCAGGGCCAGCCTAAACTACAAAGTGAGACCCTGTCTCAAAAAAAAAAAAAAGAATGAATATTATGATATTTAAATTGCCAAAATGGAGAAATGTGAACTGAAGTCTTTTCTGTTCAGCTAGCTTGACAACTGTGTGCACACTTTGCATCTCAAGCACATTGATTCTGTCACTGATCAACCTAAATCCACATACAGCATGAAAGGGAGCCAGTCCTTGTGTCCTCTTCCTGATCAATACCATACCCAGTAACCTGGACAAACCATTGAGATCATGGTCAATACACCCACAAAAAGCGTGGACATGGGAGGGACAAGTGATGTTATATGAAAAATCAGTATTCCCTTGTGATTTACTAAACAACTACCAAATACAACAAGAGAAAATCTAAAAGTGATGCACATGGAGTACTGTCTTTCTCATAATCAACTATAGGTGTACAAGACAAATAAAAAGTAATAGTATTTAAAGTTAAACATATGGAAAATTTTAGCCATCCTACTTGTCAAAAACAAAGTGAGACAAAAGGATTATACATCTTTGAGATCTCAGGTGGCATCAACAGAAACATAATGTCTAAAACAAGGCCTGGAATGTCTCCTTTCTCCATGCTTTTCAGACTTCTCTTCGATGACAATGTTCCTTTCACATATGCCATATGCTTAGAAGACACCAACAGCCAGAAGTTGTTTAGAAGCAAGTGGGGGGGGGGGGCTAAACCTTATCATAATAGAAATGACTGCAGGATATGGACATTTGCCTAGAAAGGTCTCTGCAATGTCTGGGCTTCTGGAACATTTGATAAAGTCATATGTTGTCTTTTTGGGAGATGGGAAGCTCCACAAAGAAAGATTCACAGATGGCTGCTGGGTCAGAACTTTAAAGCTAAAATTTCTAAATATATCTGCTTTAATCTGCAGTTCTTAATCTTTGTGGGCCTGGGAAACTCCACAGAGATGCTGAGAGAAGCTCCAGAGACCTCCCTCATAAAAATCACAGCAATTTCATAATGTGAAATTTTTTCAGGTTTATGGATTCCTCTGAAGTTCACAGATCCGATGCTGAGAATCTCTGTCTGGAATGATGGGAGACCAAATGAATTAACCCTGCCAACTCTCGAATCATCAGAAAGCACATAAATCTTCACTGTACTGTGACATTACATAGCTCCTTGTACTGTTTGTTCATTCATTTTCCTCTGCCTGTTTCTCTTCTCCAAATTAACAACTATTATAATATGGCCACTGCCGTATACTGCTAAGGGTAGAGGAGGTCTGGGTGTTTTTTTGTTGTTTTATCTTTCATTTCCTTAGGGAGATTTTAAAAAGTCTTTCAAACCTCCTCTTTTCCATTTTATTTCATCTTTTAAGACTATTTTATTCACTTCTTTCTCCCTATTCATTCTCTTATTTCCCACCTGTCTTTCTGCAAGGAAATCAGATATAATAAGACAAAGGAGTCTGAGAGATTGAGAAGCATTCCCAAAAGGAAGTTGGGTCTGACTGGGGACTCTTCCCGAACCTCTGACCTTCCTTCGCTCTCTATCTGCGCCTTTCCAACCAGCTCCCATCTTTATCTCAGCACTTCAAAGTTTCTGACACTCAAATAGAAATTTCGTTGCATTAGCACCCTGACTTCATCAAAGGGAACATTTGGGTGTTGAGAGATGGTGCCAATTACAGTCTTCTGAGCTTTGATCAAATATGCTAAGACTCCAATAAAGAATATATGCTAATTTGATTGTAACTCAGTTTAGTTGTTAGTCTTGTGTCTACCAATGGATTAGCAATTTGTCATGTTGTCTTGCTCCTGCGTTTTTCATACATAACAGAACTCTGGCTGATTTCACTGCCCCTTGAGCCTCCCCCATGATAGATGATGATACCAGATGATCAGCTACTGGAAAAATTAAGATTGCTTAATAATCTTAGAAATTAAAACAGGCTGCAGAGTCAGCTGCCAAACAGGTGTGGAATTCACCAGCAGATGTGTAACCTCAGACAGTGTCTTGTCCTTTTTTGGGGTTCAGTTTAGCTATAAGCAAAGTAAAAATTACAATGTATAATGGGGCTTGGGGGAAGTTAAATGAAATAATTTATGCAAAGCACCCATTATCTGGTATGATCTAAAAATGTTATTGTTTTTAATAAATCTAATCTTTACCTACAATTTTGAGAGTCTCAAAAAGTTGTAGCAGGAAGCAAAACTTGCATCAGACTCCACTGAGATTCAGTTGCCCACATCATTCTGATTGAGGCTCCATGTGAACTTTCTGTGGCAACACAAAGGGAATACAAGTTCATTGCCAGACGTAGAGTTTATTCTCCATAATCCAATTCCCACGAATTTCTCATAAAAAAATAGCAATGACTGAGTTTAAGCAGTGTATTGACAGCTTCTGGATTTTTCATCACATCCTGTTGACTAGATGAGCATGTTCCAATTTGTATAGTTCTTTTTAAAAAAGGATCAGCTTTCATTTCATTTATTAATGTCAGGTGCGACTAAGCTGCCTGAAGAAAATAAAGTACTGACTCCTTCCTGCCTCCCACCTTGAGCTTAATCCATTCAGTTTTCTTGGTTCATTTTATTGCTGGCATGAGCATCTTGGTTTCACTAAGGTAACAGAAGTCTGACAACGCTGGGCATGAAGTGATGACATCCCTAGGGACTAGTGTTTTATGTGACTGTAGCTGAGATGGGTACAGATGTTTACACTGCTGGGGCAGATAATCTAAGATTCTCTTCAGTAGGCAGGAAACCTTAAAAGTATATCACTTGTCTAAACCAGAGTTCTGGCAGCATTTGGAGGTGGGAAAGTACCTTTTCAGTCTGTGTTTGTAACCTGGAGAAACAACATGGTCTCTAGGATCGGCTCCGAAAAGGCCTTTTCTAGCCCATGGCAGCCCTGGCTCCACTTAGAATAAAACCCACATGGAGAGACATACAGAGGAAACTATTTGAGAGCAGGAACAGGGTGTGTTTCAGACATTAAGTCTGCAAAGAAAAATCTGAGGACTTTTCTTTTTTAAAGAAAAACAAGTCCCTGGAAGTGAACTTAAGAGAGATCCTTTATTCAGGAAATCTGCCCAGAGTGGGGGAAAATGCACAATAAGGAGCCATTTTCAAAGTGCACTGCTCACCTCCCTGTTCTATAAACAAAAATGAACACAGCAGTTGAAAAACTGATGAAAGAGAGGTAGGTGGTAGGCTAAACTTGTTCAGTTGGCTTTGACTGAGTTGGTTGGCCAATTCTGCTTTTAAAATGTTGTGCTGTATATTGTGACAGTTGGTTAATTTGTTCTATGTCCAAACAAATGTGGTGGGAAGGTGCTTGCCAGTAAATGATTTCAGTTTTACTCTGCTGCTGGTGTGTGTGGGGGGGGTGTGTATTTGTGTGGGTGTTGAGGGTGTGTATTTTTTTACTTCTGATAATTTTGTCCTGTTTGTAGGCTGCTCATTGTCCCTCTCCATCCAGTTCTTTTCTGTATAGATTCACATCTTCCAGGTCTAAAGAAAAAGAAAGAATAATATTGAAAGGGTAAAATAAGTCCTGCCCAGCATGATGGGCACCAGAATCTATGTGTCACATATCCCAGACTAAGTACTGCTGTTAGGACATTGTATTTGTTGGGACAAAATATCCAATACTCACAATTTAAAGGTGAAGAAGTCTGTCTCATAGTTCCAGTGAGTTCAGTCTATGGTTGGCTGGCTCCAAGGCCAAAACAGTATGGTGAAAGGGCCTGGCAGGGGAAGGTTGCTTACTCCATGGGAGCCAGGAAACAGCAAGGAAAAGGAGGAGCTGAGATTAGATACACTCTCTTACTCATCTCCACCTAAGAACCTAAGAATAATCTATTGATGAATATAAAGCTCCACAATCCAGTCACCTTTTGAAAGCCCCACCTCTGACTGTAAGATTTTTGGGAGAGGTTTTAAATTTAAACCATAGCTGACATTCTCCAATCACTGCTCACCTTTAGGCATCAAGACACCCTAAATCAATTGTGCATCCTTACCTGCCTCTGAGGATTTGGTGGGTTAGAATCTGCCTCTGAGGCCAAGTCTTCAAATGAGTCTTTTTCTACAGTTTTATTTCCCTC
>PVIR01001597.1:85768-119615 GCA_004026965.1 Petromus typicus | reverse complement strand
TTAGAGGAACAGAGTCAATATAAAGTATATGTGTATTATCCAAGGGATTTACTAGGTAGGCTCACAGCATCAGAAGCAGGAAATTCTTAATGTCTGCTGGATCAGAGGGGGAAGATTCAAAATGGTCATCAGTACCCTGGAGAGTGGCAAGATCCAGCAGAGGTCAAAGGCTGAAACCGTGGAGGCTCACTGCAGAGACATCAGGGCAAGTGGTCTCAGAAAGCTGAAGAGTCTGCCCTGGAGAACTGAAGAAACTGGAAATCAACATCCAAAGGCAGTGGCGAAGAGGACAGCCTCCAAAGAAAGAAAAACACTCTCTTTACCTTTCCCTTTTTATTCTGTCCAAGATACAAGCTTATTGGTTAGTGCCACCCACATTCAAGGTGAGTCTTCCCCATTCAGTTTGCTGATTTACATGTCAATCAGACACACCCAGAATTTACTAATCTGCTAAGTGCTTCTTACTCAAGACACAGTGACATATCACATTTGATCACATTTAAGGTTTTTATTTATATACTTTAAATGAATGATTGATGCATTAATTTCCAGAAGCCAGGAACATGTTAGGTTCCATGGCAAAGGTGAATTAAGTTTGTGGTGGGATTAAATCAGTTCATCAGCTGATTTTTTTTTTTTAATTTTTATTTTTTTAGGTTTTTGGAGACAGGGTCTCGCTTTGTGGTTCAGGCTGGCCCTGAGCTCAGCCTCAAACTCACATCACAATCCTCCTGCCTCTGCCTCCCGAGTGCTGGGATTATAGGCGTGAGCCACCACGCCCGGCACTGTGGTATGTGGTACTGGTTGCTGCTGGGTGTGAGTCTCCACACCCAGTATTGTTATGTGGTTACCAGGGAATTGAACCCGGGTCCTTGCACTTGCGAGACAGGCGCTGGAACCACTGAGCTAACTCCCCGGCCCCATCAGCTGATTTTTAAGCCAAGGAGGCTTTCCTGCATTGTCAGATTTATCCAATGTGATCACAAGGGACCTTGAAAGTAAGACAGAATCTGAGGAAAGGACCGGAGAGATGGCACTGTGGGGAAGACAGTGGATGCTGTCAGCTTTGAAGATGGGGGAAAAGAACCCTGAGCCAAACAGCACAGGGCAGGTTCTAGAAGTCGAAAAGGTCAGGAAACAGATTTCCTCCAGAAAGGAACACAGCCCTGCCAGCACACTGATCTTAGACCAGCAAGATCTGTCTCACACTTCTTATTTATAATACATTTGTGTCATTTTAAGGTACTGAGTTTTCGATAATGTGTTACAGCAGGAATAGAAAATTCATAGGTTTGATGCATGAGTTACACACCAGCAAAGCTGTTTAAAATCATTGTTGCCTTACACTGTAAAACAGAAGTAGGACGTCTAGAAGGGTGAAGAGGATTGCTTCCTGGCCATCTAAGTGAGGCAGGCACTCTCTGGAGCCCAGCCCTCAACCCAGACTGTAAGCAGAATATGGAAAGCCCAGAGTAAGTCCCAAGAAAAAGCACTGTGCCTGGGGAAAAGATCTGAAATGAAGTCAGGCGAGGAACAGTCAGGAGCCCTGGAGTTGGGGGCTGGGACAAACGAAGGCCTGAAGGTCACCCGCACATCTGCTACTCCTAATGGCTGCTGGGGGGCACTGATGTGGAGGTGTGTTTTGCAGGGCACAGGAAACAAACCTAGGGATGGGAAGGGGAGTATTGCCTGCAGTCAAGGTTCAGCTTGGTATGAAGATGAACTTCTTTCTTTGTTTTCCAAATGCTTTATTTCTGTCCAAAATACATATTTACTTAGACAAATCAGGAAATATAGATAAGCAAGTTAGAAGAAAAAGTAAATAATCACCCAACATTTTGTTGCACGTCATCAATCTTTCTAGCTGCCCTTCTCTGGGAGAGTTAAAACCATGTCTGTCTTTTTCATTGTTACATTTTCAGAATCCAGGGCAAGGTAGATAATCACGGGATTCTTGTTGAATGAATACATAATGCACATACACTATAGACATTTTTAATTTACAAAAATGAGATCCCACCGTACATATTGTTCATAACCTGCACCCTTCAGTTAGAAATGTATTATAAGCTTCTCTCCAGTTCAATAAATATACATTTATATCAGGGTTGTAATAGATACTGCCAGACTGCAAATAGAATTCAGGGGGCTGTGAACTCGAATAAGAAAAAAAATTATATTCTTATTTTCACTAACCTCTAACTGAAATTTCTCATTTCCTTTGATTCAAAGGTAGACAAGCTAGAGTAGCATTAGCTATATTTGTGACTTCACTATCTTAGTGAGCCTAGATATTTTCATGTCAAATTACCAGTTGCTGATTTGTTGAAATATTGCTTATGCTCATCACTGTTTTGAAATTACACTACTTTTTATACCTGCTCATAGATATTGTTAGTGAATATGCTAATAAAGGAGCATTATATAGTACTATAATAGAAATGTTAAAAATTGTGTGTGGATATGTACTTGGAATAGGACCAAAGGCCTCATCATGTATATGCTGTGCCAGAAGTTACAGCCCCCAGGCCTTAGAATATTTTGATAACCAAACTTTAAGATAATTAGTCATCATGGAAATCCAAACATCCTTTTTTATGTGTTTAAAACCTCCACTCCAAGAAAGGGTCCATGGGTCTCACCCAGAAAGTCCACGGCCCAGCAGTGATAAAGTAAGCTGCATGTGGTAGCACACATCTGTAATCCTGCACTCTGAGAGGCTGCAGCAAGATGGTCGCACGTTTGAGATGGGCCTGGTCAATTTACCAACATCGTGAGATCCTGTGTCAAAATTTAAAACTTTTAAAAAATAGACTGGGTTTGTAGCTCAGGCCCTAGGCCCAAGGTTAATACCCAATCTCACTCTCTCTCTTTCTCTTCTGTACTCCCCTCTCCCATTCCCCCAACAATCCCTGATCTTTACCATATTTTTCAACTTTTTGTTTTAAAATTATTTCAAATTTATAGAAAATATGCCCCAAAACAAGACAATTCCCAACTATTCTTCATCCAGCTTCCTGTAATATCAATGTTAGATTAGCCATAGGATGATTATTAAAGCTAGATAATCAACATTGGAACAATACTAATAAGAAATCCTCAGGTCTAACTCAAATTTCCCATGATTTTCCTCTAGTGACTTTTCTCTTATGAGCCAACCCAGAATCCTACATGGCATGTAAATGTCATATGTTCTTGATCTCTTCCAATCTGTGCTAATCCTCTGGAATTTCCTTGCCTTTTGTGGCCCAGACACTTCTGAAAAGTACTGACCATTTAATTGGTGGACTGTTCATCAATTTCAGTTTGTCCAGTATTTTCTTGCCATGAGATTAAGGTCATGCATTTTTGACAAGAATAACACAAGAGTGATATTTGCCCAAGTGGGATGTCACAACAGGGATACATGATGTTAACATGTTTTATTCCACTGTGTAATGGCTCCAGTGTATCTATTATACACTTAATAGGATGTAAGCTGATTTACATAATCAGCCCCCTCCTGATGGCCTGAATCTCATTTTCAATTTGGGGCCGTTAGAAATAGTATGACAATGAGCAAAGAAGTGCTGTAGTGTGTTTTGGACAGGGCATCCTGGGGACAGAAGCAGAAGCCAGGAGTCGTGATGAATATCCTGTTCCAGGAGTCATGCAACAGCAAAATAGCACCCAACGCTGCTCCCACTTCTCTACTGGTGGTGGGGGACACTAATGAAGTGCGTGGAAGCAATAACACAGCTCCTCTCCTCTGCATCTCCAGTGGAGATCTCTCAGACCAGGTGGAGGCAAAGCCTGCTCTTGGAATATGCTAGATCTGGTTAGTATTCTGAGCTCCCTGCTCTGCTGATGGCTAATTACCCCTAAGCGCTGAACTCATTGGAGGGGAAAATGCAAGGCAGCCTAACCTTTGCTGGGCTCAGCACACAGCCAGCTTCCTGATGCAAGGACCACGCTGCCACTCGCTGCCGTGACCCCTCCTGCTGCTGTGACTGCTAATGGAGCCGAGAGGTTTGAGCTCCCAGTGCCTGGCTGGGGTGTGGCCATAGTGACTTACCCAATCTAGCAAGGCTGAGGACCCCAGGGGAGTTAGCGCTAGACCTGCTGGCTGCTGGGTCCCTAAAATACATACAGCACCAGCCTTTTGAAAAACACGCAATATCTAAGAAAGCTAATCACATGCCTGCTCAGTGACCCAGCCTCTCCATCAGGAGAAATATGTGCCTGTGTCTAACAAAAGGATGTTTTCAGAAGCTGTATTCACAATCATTGAAACTCGGAAACAACTCAAATGCCCATCCGAAGAATGGATATAAACAGACTATGATGTATCTGTGCTGTGGAACGCTGTGTGGCAATAAAGATCAGAACAAGCGGCTACTACTTGCAGAAACGTGGTAATTCCCAGACATTGTGTTGAGCGAGAGAAATCAGGCACGAGAGGTCATCTTGAATGAATCCCTTTATGTAATGTTCAAAAACAGGCAATTTTCAGCTATGGTGCTTGAGATGAAAATAATTGTTATCCTTGGGGAGGGGATGGTATTGACCGGGAAGGTCCATTAAAAGCGGCTTCGAGGGAAATGGTCTCCAACATGCTCTAGTCAAGGACCCTCTGAGTAGAGGCCCCAGGGAACATTCATCAAACTCTGCACTTCTGATGATGTTGCATTGTATTCTAATTTACCAACAACATCAGCAGAGGTGGGAAAAGGGTCAGGAAGAGGTAATAGGTCCCAGCTTGGCCTGGATGGCTGTGTGACCTGAGCCATCAGATCAACTCTCTAAGTACTGCAATTGGGGAGTCCATCAGGATAGAGTATTGGGGAGGGCTGATTCAGAAGCAGAGGCTTGAAAGCTGGGAAGAAGATAGACTCTCAGGATATGGCAGGAAGGAAACAGGGGTAAAGGCAAAAACCACACAGCTGGAGGAGCTGGGTCTCTGAAAGGGCTGAAGGAGACTGGAGTGGCTGAGGGAGCCAGAGGGCACCTTGGTGGTACAAGTCACCTGTGTCTGTGAGGCTGGCAGAGCTTGGGCTCTGCTTGGAACCTACTGGGGAGACTGTGGAGAACTTCAGAGTCACAAGTGACATGTTAACTAGTTAACAGCCGAACAGAAGCAGTCATCTTCTGAATGGTTATATTTCTGTGATCCCACATCTCACAAAAGTACAGGGACAGGGTCAGTGGAAGGATGACCATGGAAAGACAATGGCAGTCTCAGAGAGGGAATGGGAATGTCCCCACTGGATCTGGATGGGATGCCCAAACCTGAAAAGTCACCCAGTAACCTTGTTTTAAAAATAATAAAATAAAAAAGCAAAATAAAACAAAAATTAGTCAAGCCAATCACTGGCTAATCTTTCTTAAAAGAAGTTTCACTGAGGATCAATTTCCATACAATTACATTAACTCTTATTTTTCAAATTAGGGCTTTTGTATTGAGCTATATCTCCAGCCCTTTCCATTTATTTTTTTGTACAAGACCTTGCCCAGGCTAGACTTGGACTTACAATGCTGTTTCAGTCTCCTAGAACACTGGGGTTGTAATAGGAGGCCACCAATCTTAGGTCACGTTTGTTCTCTCACAGTAAGAGGTGGGTGGGGTGTGAAATATACATGAACACCACCTCTACAATCAAGACATGCATTTCCATTCACCACACAAAGTTGCCTTATGCCCTCTGTGGTGGATTCCATCTCCTGTCTCAGCTCCTGGCATTCACTCATGTGGTTTGGCTTCTTCCAGATTCATTAAATAGAAGCATCTAGTACTGGATCTGGGATCTGGTTCTCTTATTTAGCAGAATGCTTTTGAGATTCATGTTTCTGTGTACACCAGCTGTTGCTTTCTTTTCATTGTCGAGTAGTATTGTAATGTCTGGCCAGACACGGTGTATTTGTCCGTTTACCAGTTCACAGACCTTTGCATAGTCTCCAGGTTAGAGTGATTATGAATCAAGCTGTCATGAGATTTGCATACAGGGTCACATGTTTTCGTTTCTCATGGATAATATGTCAACACTGGGACCGATAGGATTTCTGACATGAGCACATGAATGTCATAAGAAACTGCCACTAGGCTTTTCAAAACAGCTGCCACTCAGGATCTCCATGGTCCTCAGCACAGATAAGGGAGGTGAGGATGACAGGGCTTAGCAACCCGCCCAAGACCCTGCAGTTGAGGGTGGCCTGCGGGGACCGAGAGCCTCCCCTGAGGAGGGCCAGCGCTGTCTTGCCCACATGGGCTCTGACAAGTCCCAGGCTAAAAATCAGGACCGTGACAGAGGGGACAGGAGTAGATCATGTTGCTTCTGCAAGTCAGAAAATAATGAAAGAAGAAGAAAAAAGAGCCAGGCAACATGAAAGCAGAGAAAATTGCCAGTTACAAGTGAAATATTAATTCATTTGAAGCCTGCCAGTTCCCTCTGCTCCCGAGTCCCCCAGTCCCCTGGCAAGTTTTCAAATTAAAGCGCTGAAGGGCTCTTCCCTCCTCTGACCCCCAGGCGGTCAGGACAGTCAGGGCTGGGAGCTGCGGCCAGAATAGTGTTTGAAGCCAGCAAACCAGGACCCTCATCCCACCCTAGGCCCAGTCAGACCCAGAGCCCGCCTGCTGGGAGGTGACGCCCTCCCCAGGCTGAGACAGGCCTGACCCCTGCAGGGCCATGGGGAGAATGGAGGTTAATGAGATTTTGATGAACCTGCAGTTTCCATTTTGCGAGGGAAAAGGCTCAGAGCTCCACTAATTAAAGGGAACTGACCTGTAAAATGAGTCTAGGGATGGATGGTGGGGCAGGAAGGGCAACAAGCGGGGAAGGGAGGACTGGTCCTCCCCAGCCTTGTCACTGCCTTCCGGTCTGATGGGAAGAGAGACTCAGTAAAAGGGAGGGATTTGCCTAAGGACACACAGCAAAATAGGCTGAAACTGGATCCGGGAAGGAGTGGGGTGCAGGGGGGTGGGATATGGAAGCAAAAATCTGAGAAACAAGGAGATGGATACAGCGGCAAACAGAGAGACAGGGAACTTCACTGTCTGCACGGTGGATAGAGATTTTTACTGATGGGCCTGGGACTTAGCTCAGTGGTTCCGGCACCTGTCTTGCAAGCAAGGACCCGGTTCGATTCCCCGGTAACCACATAGAATACTGGGCGTGGAGACTCATGCCCAGCAGCAACCAGTACCACACACCATAGTGCCAGGCGTGGTGGCTCATGCCTGTAATCCCAGCACTCAGAAGGCAGAGGCAGGAGGATTGCTGTGAAGTGAGTTGGAGGCTGAGATCAAGGCCAGCCTGAACCACAAAGTGAGACCCTGTCTCAAAAAAAAAAATCTTTACTGATTTCATTTACTGATGGCCTGCCTGCTCAGGGACACTGCGCTCAGGACCTGTCTTCCCCCTGGCTCTTTTTAATGAGACAGAGTCTCGCTTTTGTACTTCAGGCTGGCCCTGAGCTCAGCCTCAAACTCACATCACAGCAATCCTCCTACCTCTGCCTTCTGAGTGCTGGGATTACAGGCTTGAACCACCACGCCCGGCCCTGTGGTGTGTGGTACTGACTGCTGGGGGATGTGAGTCTCCATGCCCAGTATTGCTGTATGTGGTTACCGGGGATCGAACCAGGGCCCTTGTGCTTGCAAGACAGGCACTGGAACCACTGAGCTAAATCCCCAGCCTTCTGCTGGCTCTTTTAATCCTCATAATTCTGAGAGGTCGGCATTATTACTCCCATTATAGGGAAACTGAGGTCCAGAAAAGTCAAATGAGTGCCCAAGACCTCTAAGCCAGCCTCCTCCACCCCAACCTCATAGTTGGGGTGACCCTAAGTCTCAATTGACACATGCTCCCCTGGCATAAATATCAGTAATGCCTTTCCATTATCCAAAGTGTCTGAGTTTAGGTCAAATATTAAATGTCTGTCCTTCTACTGGTTTCCCATGTGACTCAGGCCCCAACACATAGTATGAAGATGACAAATATTCTGACTCAGACATGGGGCCACTTCTGCCACATCTTGGTATCAAGGCAGACAAGCACAGTACTCGGAGAAGTGGGCCGTGTCCTTCCCGGTGTACACAAGTGATTTCTGTAGCATGCGCTGGGCTTGTGTTTGCCGTGGGATGAAGCTTGTTCACAGATCCTTCCATGGCTCACTTTGCAACTTTCTATGCTGGGGCTTGGGCACGTGCTAGGGCTTTCTGGTCTTTCAGTTTTTCCTCATTTTTGTTTTTGCTTTGGTACTGAGGATTGAACCCAAGACATTCACACTGAGCTACATCCCCAGCCTTTTAACTTTTTTTTTTTTTTTTTTGGACACAAAGTACTAAGTACCTAAATTTCCCAGGCTGGGCTTGAACTACTGAGCTTCCACTTTCACTTCCCAAAATGCTGAGATTGTGGAAGTCACCTCAGTGTTCAGCTCTGTTTTCTTATTTAATAAAACATCACATGTGAGGCACCATTCTAAGTATATTTGGTGTATAAACCCACTCAATCCTGACAATAAGTCTGTTTACAAAGAAATGGAGGACCAGAAAGGGTAGTTAACTTGCCCAATATCATGCTGGTGGCTACTGGCAGAGGTGGGACTGGAATCCAGCGAGCCTGGCACGAGTTTCTACCTACTATAGTACCTGCCCCTGTCCTGAGGGTGCCATCCAACTTGATCTTTGACCTCCCTCTGCCTATGCCTCTGGTGACTACTATCCACCCTCCGTGCCTTTGCTAAAACAGCACCTCCTCCTCCAGGGAGCCCCCCGATTGCCCGGTCTCAGTCCCAATTCTCGTCCTCTGCAGAATAATCACCCTTCTCACCCTCATGTCCCTTCAGAGCTGAGCTCAGCTTGCTTCTCACCATCTGTTTCACAGTTCATGGTCCATCCTGGTCAGTGTGTTCCAGGAGGGCAGCACATTCTGAAATCCTGCACATGTAGGACAGTGCCAGACACATGGTAGATGTTACAGAAATATTTGTTGGAGGGAGGAAGCCTCTTAAGAACGGGAACTGTACCTGACTGTGTTCCATTGTGCCGAGGCGGCCTGGGCTCTCTCTGGTGCCTAGTAGGGCTCAGAACTTGCTGAGTGCCTGCAGCAGCTGCCAGGTGGACCCAGCTCCTTGGGCCCTGGGGCTGGGGTGGCCAGATGGGACAGGGCCGGGCTCAAGGCAGGTAGAGACCAGCTCGCCAGCCACTTGCCTTTTCTCTGTGGCTACACCCGCTTGCCCCCCTCCTCTCTTCTTCTTTTCCTTCCTGAGATGAAGCAGTGGAATGATTTTTCTACTTGAGCAGTTTTCAATTTAGATTAAGAAAAATGTGGTCTGCAGTCACTCAGCAAGAGGCCAGCAGCTTCGTCCCTGCAGGGACTGGAGTTTTCTCAGCCGTTCACAGAGCAGAGTTGTTGGCAAGGTGTGTGTGTGTGTGTGTGTGTGTGTGTGTGTGTGTGATAAAGGGTCTTCCTCCCCCTATGCCTTCCCCTCTCTGACTCTATCCCTACAAATTTCCCCCACCTGCCTTCCTGGGGAAAGGCCTAAGGTCTTGAATCAAACCAAACTGAGCAAGTCCTGGCTCCAGCTCCAAAACTGTGTGACCTTAGGCAGGTCTGGGCCTTTCTGAGCCATCCCGCTGCGTCTGTAAAACAGATCAATAAATCGGACCCTTTCTTCTACCAGATTGAAGGGCCCTTTCCCAGCCTCCTAGAACTATAGGTGAATAACAGTAAGGGCAGCCAGGGATTTAGCTCAGCAGCACAGTGTCTGCCTGGAAGGCTCAAGGTCCTGAGTTCAATCCCTGGTACTAAAAAAATAATAATAATAATAATAATAACAAAGCAGAGAAACAGAAAGGACAACACAATAGGGTCAGGCAGGGTCTCTAAGTCCCCAGGGCCAGAACAGAAAGGTGGGACAGGTTGGTGCAAGAACAGACAGAACTTGCTCAGGAGACACTCAAGGGGCCAGAGGTTCACTAAGGCCACAGACAGGGCATCTGTGTGTGCCAAGGACCAGGGGAGAAAACAGGACACCGAGGCCACTTTATTCCTTTCTAATTCTGAAGTCTCTATGCCGGGGTAGATTTGATTTGATTTGCTGACCAGTTAATGCCACTTTTCAACACAGAAGGTATTTTGTCCATAGGAATAAAGCATATGTATTAATCATAACTAATGGTACAGTTTTGGGGTGAGATAACCCAGGGTTTTGTGTACTGCTCCTACCCTCAGTTGCTACATGACCTAGGAAAAGTCACTCATCTCTCTGAGCCTCTCCAAAATAAAGGCATAATTTCCTCATCACTCTATTTTTATTGTATTGTATTGGGAATAGGCTTTATAGAGACAAAATTTTCCATGATAAATCATACCCATTAGGTGTACATCTTAATGAATTTTACAGTTTCTACACCCATGTATCTGTCATTGTGATCAAGCAAATGAACAGTTTTATCACCCTAAAAACGTTCTCTTGTGTCCCTTGTCCACTCTCCTGTTGCTTTAAGGAAGGAGTATCTCGACACCCCAAAAGCTTCCCAGGAAGACATGCAGCGCGTACACAGTGATTTGCCACCTGCTCTGCCCCATCGTGCTCACACATTGCACAGCCACGGGCCTTTTAGGAAACCCAGATGCTGAGGATGTGAGGTGGGGTGTCCCTGCCAGCCGCCCACGGTGAGCGTGAGAGGGCCAGTCCCTGTCGGTGCAGATGACAACTCCAGCCAGCGGCTGGGCTTCCGTGCACTCCTGTGTGACTCTGTCTGCCCAGTGTCATCCACCACCATGTCCTCAGTGCCCCGCAGAAGCTTGGCCTCCAGCAGGTGCTCAATAAGTAGAAGCAGAAAGAAGGAACGAGAAGCCCCTGTGCAGCTCTGTGCACTGTGCCCACGCGGCTCCACTGCACTGTCTAGTGCGACCACTGTTACCAAGTAGTCTTTCAATGAGCTTAACTAGCTGTTATTTTCTCTACCTTCACCTCACCAGAATCAGAAGGCCATGTAACACTGGAGTAGAGTCAGAGCAGGCTCATCACTACTGGTACGCAGTGCAAGCAAAATATAAACTCTGTTATTGAAGACCGCAGAGATTTGGCAGGTCGGGTGTGGTGGCGGTGGTGGTCTATTTGTTACCAAGGCCTAACTTTGTTGAAGTTGACAGATACAAATGTTAGGAAAATGAAAGAGTGCTTATGGGCCACCTGAAAACCATGGAAATTTGAGAAACATGGCATAAGACATGGTCATCACAAAAGGCCCATTTAATAGAGAAGGAAACTGGGGTCCATAGTCATTCGGTAGTCTGACCAGTGTCTCTCAGTCAGGGGCAATGGCAGCAATACCTCAGGGTGCTGCTCTTGGGGATTCAGACAAGCAGAGAGCAAAGGGCAAAACAAATCTCAGCTGTCAGAGATATGTTCCCTGGACACTCATCTCTCGTACTCCAAGACCACCAAGAGTCCATCTTCCTGGCCCCATTCCTGAAGATTCTTTTCTCGGCTGAATGCTAGATGATTCCCACTAAGGAGCTGGCTGCTAACTAAAGGTGTTAACTGCTAATGAAAGTGCCAGCACGAACTAAGGTATTAGCTAATGCAGATCAACACCTCTCAGGGTGTTGGCATATTAATAAGGGGCCTCAGGAAGAGCCAGAGGGACACAGATTAAAAGGGAACAGAACAATGGAATCTCCAGTTCTTCCTGCTCCTATTATGAAATAGGACCTGAGCTAGGACCGGCAGCTAATATGTGGCAGATGCATAGGACCTTCCAGTGTACATAGCACTTGACAGTTTATAAAGCACTTAGTTGACAAGTCACTTCCTTCTCTATCATCTCTCTGCTCTCCGCATCAGCCCAGGGTGAGCAACTTTGCTGTCCCAAGTTAGGAGAGAATGAGGCGTGGAGGAGGGGCCTGACTTCCTCAAGGTCTCACGCTAGTGAGCGAGCCGCCAGCCTTCGGGGCTGCCGATTTCCACCCAGACTCCCAGGGTCCTTCCAGAAGTCTCCAGACACCCAGCACAAGGGGAGAAGTAACCGGTGCAGCCAGAGCATCTTCATTCACATCTTTCCTCTGCTCAGGCACAGTCCTAGGGGTTAGGGCCAAGGCCAGGCTGGTTCCCAGAATACTTATGCCTCTTGGGTCCCCTCCTCTGGCTAATTTCTTTCACTTTCTCAAACTTGGCTCAGCACCCCCTTCCTGGAAGCCTTCTCGGATGGTCATAGATGGCCTCTCCTTAGGCTGCCACAGTATACACACATGTGTCCTGGGCTGATGTTGCATGGGAATGATTTCTTTACAGCCCAGTGAATTTCCTGTTCCTGGTGCTAGGCGTGCAGAGCAGGGAGAAGAAAACCACCACAAACACTCAGAGAGTGAACAATAGAACAAACAACATTCCGGGTTCGTAGAGAGAACGCACCAGAGCAGACTCTTCCCCACCCTCCAGGCAAGATTTACACAGACAGGAGTCATGTGAAAATGAAACAAGAGGTGGACTAATCTGCTTTCCAAAAAATCCTACTAGTATCTCATTCTCTATTAGAAGTAGTTGACATTTGTATGTTTGTATGTGTATGTACACCTGTGAGTGTGTGTGTGTGTGTGTGTGTGTGTGTGTGTGTGTGTGTAGACAGTGTTTACCAACCTAGCCATGCTGCAGCATGTGAATAGGATACTAGATGGGAACAAAAGAAGAGTTCACAGCCAAATGCATTTGGAAATCCCTGGATTTATTACAGGACTTCTCAGAGCCTTTAAGGATAATATTACAGAGTATCCGATATATACTAGACACTATGCTCACCATATTATATTTGTCATTTCCTTAGTTTATAGTCAAATCAACCCATCATCATCTAGTCCAGTAGGAAATAAGCTCTGTGATATCAGATAGCATCTCTGTCTGGTCCCCTGTGTACCTAGAGCCTGGCACACTGAAATACTTGATGGATGGATGGGGGAATGAATGAATGATCCTGAAAAATACATATCTTTACTGTACTCATCTGATGGCTGCAGAAACCAAGTCTGGCCACAGAGCCCGAAGACTTAGCCGTTATGTGGCTGCTGCATAAGGTGAGGTCACAGGTCTGTCTGGCAGGTCCCTGGCAACAGCAGTTCCAAACCTGATCTGCCCAAGGACATTTTCTCCAAGAATTACCCAGTAGGGCAGTATCTGGTGCTCTGTGCTCCCCAAGCTTGAAGGGGATGGCCCGCCCTCCTTGGTTTATCCCCCAGATCTAAAGTCTGAGGGGCGGAGGGAGAGGAAGCAGGACATTATTCCTATCCTGTCTCACCAGGCAGCAGCTCCTATCACTGTGGCTCCCGAGTCCTCAAGATGGTCCTCCCCCGGGGCTCCAGCCACTCGGCAGCCCCAGCTGGGGACTCCGGGATATCACTTCCTCTCTCCATCCCTTTGTTCCCCTCAGCGCTTCTCCCTAGTGATGCTCATGCTGAGCACTGGTCTGTAAATGACACCGGGGACATCCAGGATCCGTGCGTATCACAGGCACATCTTCCTGCTGCCGACAGTCTCATGTCTCTCGGTGGCCTCCCTTCAAGGCCTCCTGAGCGCCCCTTTTCAACTCTTCCAGACCCCTGGGATGATCTCCCTAGGTTAATGTGCCTCAGGGCCTCACTTTCTAGCCGTGACCGATGCCATCTCCTCAAACGATAATCACAACCATTTTGGGAACACGCCCAAGGCAGCATAATCTTACTTAACACGCTTACAACCAACCCCCTGAGAGCTCTTTTGGAGGCTGTCCCTGTCCCCATCCTGGGGATGAATGCACAGACGCTGGGGAGGTAAAGTAACCTGTTCCACGTCATCAGGTTAGTAAGTGGGCCGCAGGGATTTGAGGTATACATCTGGGTCAGAGTGATGTTTGCTCTCCCTCTTTCTCCTGGTTAACAGTAACAGACATATGGTAGATATCGTGAAATAGAAAATATTTAAAGGGAAATGGGGTGTAGGGGTAAATAACGAGGGGAAAAATAATTTAATGGTAATAAAAAAGAAAGGAAACAAAGCTTATGTATATAGAGGTCAGGGTGGTAGCGTAGGTAGGGCTATGGGAAAAAATGAGAATTAAATTGTGTCATATACTGGTACAAATTCTCATTGTTCTCATTGTTAAGTAAGATTCTCATTGCTCAGTACAATCATGATGTGTATATATAATGTACCAATAAAGATTTGAATTTAAAAAAAACCAGTAACAGTACCAGTAACTCAGGAACCAAGTCAGGAAGGCTGGGAAGGTTGGACAGGGCCTTTTACCCTGAAGCTCCTGGAGCACAGAGCTGTTCCGAGGTTCTCGCCTTGCCTAGTGGTGAGCGTCCCAGCCCCGGAGCAGTATGTGAAGACTGCACGAATATTTCACACAATGCTTGAAAGGAACCCCTGACACTGTCATCCAGTCAGCTAGATGGTGTTTAAGGCCCCAGACTTCTCCTCTCTGTTCCCTGAGTCATGAAGTCATGTGTGTTGCCCTTGGCACAGGGTCTCCTGAGACTCTGATCAAATCCCACCCCCATGAAGCTCTGAGCAGAAAAAAGACACTCTTCATGGCTCTTTCTCCTGTGGCACACAGTCAGTCTTGTGCTGGCTAGTTTGTTTGGGTCTGTGCCTTTTCTGGCCCACTGTATAGAAAACTCTGGGAAGCAGAAATTAAAACCAAGGGCTGGGGATGTAACTCACGGCAAGTGAAACGTCCTGAGTTTGATCCCCAGTCCTGCAAAAAAGAGAGAGAATGAAAGGAAAAAAGGAAGGAAGGAAGGAAGGAAAAGAATGAAAGAAAGAAGCAACTGAAACCAATTCATGCATCTCTTCCTGCAGCCCAACTTTGTGCCTAGTAGGCAAGAGATGTTCAGTGACTTAGTGGATAGACACAATAGTGAATGAGTGCATGAGAAAACAAAAAGAAGGAAGGGGAAAAGAGAAGGAAGGAAAAATAAAAAGAAAGAAATAGAACAATGGATAGATGAGAAAATGGGAAGATAGAAGAATAGGTGGGTAAATTAATAAAAACAAATATAGATGTATAAATTGTTTGATGGATGTAGTAATGTGATGGAAGGAATGGGTGGGTGGATGGATGGATGGATGGATGGATGGATGGATGGATGGACAGGTGGACTAAGTGACTGGAAGATGCAAATGGATAGATGGGTGGACATATAGGTGAGATGGATGACTGGATGGATGAAAGGAAGAATGGATGGATGGATAGAAGGGTGGATGGACAGGCTAAGGAAACATGATAAACATATACAGAGAGGCAGTAAGGGGATGAACAGGACGCTCTCTTGAGCATATCTCATTGATATAAAGGCAACCGTCTGGCTGGAAGGCAAGTTTGATGCTATACTTGCAGGATACATACAACTGAGAAATGATCACTTATCCATGTGAAAGAAGAGGGGATAAGGTAGAGGAGATTACGGCGAGCTGACAGCCCGCTGAGGCGCTCCTCTGCTCTCCCCAGCAGGCATGACTGTGAAGGTCTAAAATAGCAAAATTCTGAACTCTGTAGCCCTTAAGAGGATTCAAAGGTTTTAAGGTTCTGTGTCTCTAAAACTTAGGACTTAAGATGCTGTATCTTTTAGGACTTTTTATCTCTGCAAATGTTCACACTATACCATGTGCTAAGCATCATTCTAAGTACTTTAAAAGATTAGCTCTTTTAATCCCACAACCTCCCACTGCATAGACATTATTACCGTCCTCATAATGAGGCACAGAGACATGAAGTTATTTGCCTTAGATCACACAGCAAATAAGAACTGGGAGCTGAAGTCGAATAGGAAGGGGGACCCAGCGCATGACTTTAAACACTATGCAGTCTCCCTTCGAGGAGCTGAGGATTCCATGCATCTCCCTGTTGGGTATTCTCTGCTCCAGGCTTCGGTGTGTGGCTGAATCATGTTCACCCCCAGGAGGCTGGGTCTGCGCCCAGTGAGGGTGGCAGGAATCTCTGGAAGCCAAGGGAGAGAGGAAGGGAGGGCCCGGCAGCCCCGTGAGCACCAGCTCTGCTGTCAGGTGCCTGCCGTCACTCTTCCTGTTAACCTTGGGGGAAAAGCACATTTGTGGCAGATAACAGGCACAGGGGTGTGCCGCCCTCTGCCTGCTCCCGGCCTGATGGATGGGCTACACGGCCCCCCCTGACCTGTGTATGTACGTTATCTGCGCAGCCAAGGGAAGCTGTTCATCACACAGACAGCTCGGCGAGGCTCACCTGCTGGGCCTGCGTCAGCTGCAGCCACCAGCAACCCGGGGAGTGTGTGGGGGGAGGGGTGCTGAGGGGCCTACAGGGCAGGAGAGCAGGGGCAATGCAGAGAGAAGGGCTGAAGGCCCAGGAGCACGGCTCCCTCAGGCCCAGGAGGAGCATAGACGATGATATTGAATTCTGGGCCCAATGCCTAGCTTCTTTTCCTGTGGAATCATGGACATGCTGTGTGACCACAGACTAATTCCCTTAACACTCTGAGCTGTAGAACGAGATTATACTTTGCCAGAAATCTGGGGTCACTTTTTCCTCCATGACAAATCACTAGGTTCTGTCAGTCCGGTCTCTCAGCGTGTCATGATCCTCAGAATTTCTCACCACCATCATTGCTGTGATGGTTGAGGACATCATCCCTTGCCTAACGCTACAGCCTCTTTCCCAGGCTCCTTGTTCCTGTTCTGCTACACTCCATTCTTCACACGTTATACCTCAGAGAGGTGAAGGAACCAGCTCAGGGTCACACAGCGCATTCGTGGTACCCCCAGAAACACAAGTCAAGCCTTGTGCCCAGAATTCAGTGCATGGCAGCCAGCAAGGTCTTTATTACAAAATCACATTACACCATTTCTCTGCTCTGACACTTCTGCCGCACTCAGAACAAATCCAGTCTCCTTGCTAGAGTTATGCAAAATCTGACCCCAACCCAGGTCCCTCATTATGTGACACGTGCTCGCCCACCTGCTCCCTGACATCCAGCCACACTACCATGTGCCTCCCACCTCTGGGGTTTGCCCACGTGGCTGCTCACCCTAGGGATGCCCAGGACTGGCCATTCTTCATCTGCAGATCTGGGACCAGCAGTCACTTTCCTGGGAAAGTCTGGGCCATTAGGAAGAACACTGAAGCCTCCATCTCTGTCACAGCACCCAGTGCATTATCTTCCCAGTTTCATAAGTAGAACTACACATACCACAACCTGAAATGACACTATTTAGTTGTGTGTCTATTCGTTGTCTCTCTCATTGGAATATAAGCTTCATACGTCAGGAGATTTTAATCTTCCTTACCACTGTGTGGAGTGCTTCCTCAGTACTGAGCCAAATATTCTTCTCTGCCCCAGGACCTTTGCACCAGCCTTGCTCTGCCTGGAACTCCTCCTCTTTCTTCTGTTTGACTCTGACTCACCTTTCAGATATATGGCAGACTGTAGTTTTCAAAGATAATACAATGATAATATCTCTCAGCCTACGTGCTCTTCATGACATGACCTTGACACTCCTCCATGGACAGTGGGCCTGTCTCCCCTCCCCTTGATGGGGTAGGCTAGGAGGTGACCCTGGAACACTTGTGAGAGGAGGCCAGGACCCCAGCTCTGAGCCCTCTGTCCTGTCGGATCATCATGACTGTCCTGAGAGGGCCATGCAGGGGGAAGCCCCAGCCAGTGCTGCCGAGGGGTTCAGCAGGGAAGCCTGAGGTCCCTGCAGAGCAAGAAAGAGATATCAGTGCTCCAGCCCAGCTACCACCCAACCGGAGCTTCAAGAGAACCCACCCACTATGCCCAACAGAACCCTTCTGAACCCCGAGCCACAGAAACTGGAGACAACCAAGGTCATTATGTAGGCTTCAGCTGTGGGTTCCCCGCCAAGTGGCAGCAGGTCCAGGACGAGCTCTCCTGCTCCGCGAAGCCTCCCTCAGCAGCATTCCTAGGTCAAGTTCCTGCAGCTCCGCCATGGCGGGTGACTGTAGGGCTGTCTTCAAGGGAGCTGACATTTGTCTCTTGCCCTCTAAAACATGAACTCTGTGCTGTTGCTGCTGTTCCCAGAAGTAAAGGTTGGGCATGTGACGGGTGACTTAAAAATGCCACTAAAGTATTACTCCTGTCCAGTAAAGTGGGCTTCATTAGCCCTATTTTGCAGATAGAAAACATGAAATTAAGGTCTGGGGAGCAAGAAATGTTCCATCCTTCCTAAAGCCATACAGCAGAATAGGATCCTGGCCTGACTCTGCCAAACCCCGAAGCCAGAACGCTTTCCTATGAGGCTGGGGTGGTTTGGGATCTACAAGTGGAACTGAAGGACCAGACGTGACCTTTCATTTCACCCTGTATTTAATCTTTTGTTTCATCCTTGATGGAGCAGAGAAGGAAGGGGAGTGTCCAAGGTCACACAGTCCATCAATGCTAGAGCTGGCATGAGACCCAGAGCCCCACGTTCCTGACCCGAAGCTCCTCTGGTTACATCCTCCAAGCTGCCTTGAGCCCTGCTGTGCCTGAAGCCCAAGCATAGGCTTCAGGAGGGACAGAGAAGGAAAATGTTATCCTTACATACAAAATGGAGGGAAGAAGATGGACAACAGTTTATGGAAATCCACTGGGTCCCAGATGAGCCTGTGAGACCTTCCCCACCACACACCTAGAGACCCTATAATCCCACCTTTCACCAGAGGAAACAGGCTCAGAGAGGCTAGAAAACACCCAAAGGCACAGCTTCTCCTGGCCAGACAGGAGTTGGTCCAGATCTGTCCCCAGGATGCCTCCCATGTGCCCAGGTGCCTCACCAGAGCTCAGCAGGCTAAGGCTGCTCTGATACAGGGAGAGGAGGGAAGACTGAGCTGGGGGAGTCACCCACGTGGAGGGGGTGATGGGGCAGCTAAACTCCGGAGATGTCACAGGTCTAGGACCTGAGGTCTGGGGAGCAAGCAGGCAGCCAGGACCCTTGCTGCTGCTGCAGCCCCCGGTCACCTTCCCCAGCACCTCCACCCACCTCAGCCAGAGCAAGGACTGGAAAATAAATGATTCTGTTTATGAAGCCCATAATGTTGCCAGCAAAACAAGGCACTCAGCAGAGCAGCTCGGCGCCTCTAATGGGATATTATTTATGTCATTTTCCTTCCGGCGCTGGAGCCATTACCACCCGGGATGGTGCTCCGTCACCCTCCGCTCCCCCAGTGATGTTCCAATGTCACGCTGAAGGATGCGCCCCGCAGTCATTATGGGCAGCACTGGCTGTTGATCTTGGGCCTGGGGAAAGGGGCAGTGGCAAAGTCACCCCCACTCCCTGCAGATTGGAGGTTCCTGGGCTGCCTCCTGCTAGGGGAATCTCATTTCCCTGAGTTGCTCTCACTTCCAATCATCCTGCCAGGCATGAGGCCTCCTCCTCCAACCTACTGCAGCCCCACAGGCAAAGCCCAGCACCTCCAGAAGTCAGCAGGGCCTTGGGCTTTAGTGCTGCCTACCCAGCAGCTTGGGCTCAGACCACCGATGCTAAAACGATGGGCAGCAGACCTGACTCCTGCTGATTATCTCCGCCCACCTGTCTCCTCTGGTTCAGTGGAGAACTCCCCCTGTCTTCACCTCAGCTTTGAGCTCAGTTGCCCCAGTGTCTCGCAGTTGAGGCCCAGCCTTCAGCATATCCTCTGTGGAGCCTGCTGGGCCCAGCCCATCATAGGGAGCGCCGGGGCTCTTTGAACTCCTTTTGCATCCAGTAAAGCATGTACTCAGGACCTGGCTCCTCGGCAGCTTCCCACAGGGCCAAATGACACCTTCCCTGGGAGCAATCTGGGAACACTGACAGTCACGGGGTGGGCAGGGCTGAGAAGTGGACTCCTGCAGCGAGAGGAGACTGCACATGTTTTGCGCATGCCTCCCAGTGACCCAATGCAGTTAGCTTAGCAGCGGCTCATCTCCTATTACTTTAACTCTCTTCCAATTTCTCCCACCTCTTCCACCCATTCTTGCTGGCCCAGGTTGCACCTCTCATAAAAAAATTCATGTGCGGGCCGGGCACTTAGCTCAGTGGTTCTGGCGCCTGTCTTGTAAGCGCAAGGACCCAGGTTTGATTCTCAGTAACCACATACAATACTGGACATGGAGACTCATGCCCAGCAGCAACCAGTACCACATACAGCAGTGCCGGGCATGGTGGCTCACACCTGTAATCCCAGCACTCGGGAGGCAGAGGCAGGAGGACTGCTGTGATTTGAGTTTGAGGCTGAGCTCAGGGCCAGCCTGAACTACAAAAGCGAGACCCTGTCTCAAAAAACCTAAAAAATTGAAAAAAAAATTCATGTGCTGCCTTGGCTTTTGTGTGATGGAAAGTCCAGGCGAAGACACTCTTATCCCAACTCTCTCACCTGCATGATGCCCTTGGTTGGAAGGTGGAGACAATGATAGTCCTGACCTTCCAGAGATGTTGGAATACTCAGTAAATACCAAGAATGCTATATTTCTTTTCTTTGGTTGCAACTTCTCTTGTGAGATGCCCACGTACATTATTTTGAGGGCTGGGAGCAGTTGTTACAACCCCCTCAGTCATCCTTCACTTTTGCCTTAGGTATAATCTCCTACCAGACAGTCCTTGCTCCCCAAGACAGGTCTGTGCCCCTCCTGTGGGCGCCACAATGTCTCTGCTTCCTCCCTCATTTGAGAGTAGTGAGTGTACTACAGTTGCCTGTCTTTCTGCTTCTTTCGCTGACTGAAAACAAGGCTGGGTGTGTGGCTCACTCTCGCTCTGGGTCTCCGCACAGGGCAGGAACACAGGTACATTTTTTCTTGAGTGAATCAATGAATGGATGATTATGTTTGACTCTTGCCATAGCTTTCCTCCATCTCATTGTTTTGATTCACCATTTTCTGCCTTTATCTTTTAAGTCCTCTCCTTCTATTTTCTTTGTTTTTATTTTGTTTTACTTCAAGTATCTTGAATTGAAATTTTAATAGATTTATATATAATCAACTTGCTTTCTGGGCCAAAGATGTAGCTCACTGGTACAGCGCCCACCTGGAAAGTGTGAAGACATGAGTTTGATTCCTGGTCTCCAAAACACCTTGCCTTCTAACAAATGCATTAAAGACTAAGAGTTTCCCTCTAACTGCTATCTTGTCTGCACACCACTACTAGGGTTCTGAATGGCTTCTAATTCAACACCATTTTACGAATAAGAAAATAGAGTCAGAGAGGAAAGGCTAGGTCCAAAGTCAAGAAACTGAGAAAGACACAGAGGTGGCATTGGGGAATCTATGTATTCTCCACCCAGTTCCCCTCAACACTATCTTTCAAAACTAGCACAGTATGACAGCCAGGATGATGACTCAGAAGGCTAACACTGCAATAACAAAGTACCACTGACTGTGTCACTCTATAAATGACAATGTTGGGAGCATTCTGAGGCCCCAGTGGTAGTGTGATGTTGTGCTTAGAGGAAGATTACATCAGCATAAGATCCTTGTGAACTCAGGATTATCAGCACCCTATGAGTCATCTGACAGTCCCTGGGATTATAAGATTTTAATTTAGGATTATCTCTGCCCTCCTGAAGCTGATACTGATATTCCCTCATGATGATCCTCATGAATATAGGATTATCTCTACACTCTGAGTCATCTGCTGCTCCCTATGAACTAACCTAACAAATGGTGGCAAGCTCAGGCTCCATCCTCTTTGCTGCCTAGGGCAGTACTGCTCAGGCCCAAAGCTCAGCTTCTTCTCTAAGTCTCTTTTCTGTCTATTTATTTCTCCTTATGCTGCTGTGGCTCACAGGAGACTAGGACTTACTGCAGAAGTTTTAGTAATGTCCCCTTCCCTGTTCCATCCACAACATTTATTTCTCATCATTCTGGAGACTAGAAGTCCGGAGCAAAGCTTGAGCATTTTCTCCTACCTCCCAGACCCTTGGTTCTGGGAGGAAACATGGGACCACATCAGCAGCACCGGGAGGTGTGAGTCAGGACTGAGAGGAACCAGCCACATCTGTGGTTCCCACACAGAGTCTTGATCATGATGGAATTTTTCCTCCCAGGAACACTCACTCGAGGTCCTGGACAGGGCCTCAAAGTGCAGAGCAGATCCCTACTGGCTTCCCAGGTGACCTTTAAAGAGGTCAAAGCGGAGCTGATGAGAAGTTAGATGGGGCATGGGCTCCAGAGACAGAAGGGAGAATCCCCAAGGCTATGATCCACAGACACTAGGGATATTAGTCACCTTTTTATTGCCAAGACAAAATACACAACTTAATGGAGGAAATGGTTTATTTTGGCTCACCATTTTAGAGCATTCAGTCCATGGTTAACTCGCTCCAGGGTAGAAACATCGCAGTGAAAGGGAATGGGGAGGAAAGCTGCTCAACCTAGGACAGCCTGAGTTCGCCCACACAAGGCCCGAGTGCACGGCCTGGGACCACCCAGACTTCCCTACCACCCCTCACTGTGGCATCCCAGTTAGCATGACTGTCCCTCTCCCATGGCAGATTTAGGCAGCTGTGGGTTGAGCCTCCACTCTGCCTCTGGTGCTGGCATGTCTGTGGCTGCCTTCTACATCTGGCCACAGAGGAAGTGAACCCCAGCTCACAGAGTCCAAAAGATAGAAGCGATTTGAGGAAAGCAGCACACAGCAGGCACCAGAGAATCACACATGGATTCTGGTGGCAGCTGCTGCTGCTTGTGCCCACGCTTGGAGAACTGAATCACAGGAGATGGACTTGCCTTGTGGAAACGTGCTCAGGGAGGAGATGAGAGAAGGCGAGTGTGTTGGACTTGTACGCAGACAGACCTGGGTTTGAATCCTGTGACCTCAGAGAGTTAGTTGTTTACCTTCTCTAGATCTCAGTTCCTTCATCTTTGCAAGGACCTTGTAACTCTTTTGACACAGCCAATCCAGGGAGACAGTGGGGTTGCTGCATAAACTGCAAAGTCTCCTTTACACAATAGCACACTCAATGGCGGAGATTCCAGAACAGAGTTGGAAACACAGAGGCCACTCCAAGAGGTAAGGGAAAAGGTGAGGACAAAAAGGGAGGCTGCTGGCCAAGCCCCACTGCCCCCTAGGCTTCTCATGAAAGCCATGACAGCCCCCAAGAGGAAGAAGAAAAGGTTGTTCCATATGAGTGACAACCCTTCACAGGATAGGAGTTTGTGGGTTATCTGCCCCTCCCCTTCCATTTTCCAGACAAAGCAGCAACCAGGAGGGTAAAGGAACCCGTTCAAGGCGACAGTGATGGCCATAGCAGAGGTGGGCCTTCCTTCAGGCTGCAGCCCATCGCTGGGGGCGGGAGAGTTCAGGACATTTCAGGAAGAGCAGATGACAAAGGCCAGAGCTGTCCTGCCACTTCCCTTCCCTGGTACCCTCTAGGGGGCGAGGCTGGGCCTCCCTCAGCCAGAAATCTGACTCTCAAGCCTCTGGCTTCTCCCACCTGGAGCGTTAGTTAGATCTTTGGCAGTGAGCGAAATGGAAACAAATCCTCCCTTTTATTGGGGGAAACTGCTGGGGACAGACAGACAACAAAAAATAAGTGAGCAAAGACGAAGCATGTTTGGTGGTGGAAAGGGCTGGGGGAGGGCAGCTGAGGGCGTGACTGTGGGCCTTCGATGGATCAGTTGGCAGTGCAGCTCCAAGACCTCATCCCAGGTCTACCGGAGGACAGCAGCCTGGGAGAGGCTCCTGGGGGGACAGCAGCCTGGGAGAGGCTCCTGGGACTGCGGCGAGGTGGGGGACAGCTGGGGACACCAGAGTGAGGCCCCATCACCCTTCCCCGCACTCTCCTCACCCTCCTGGCTGTTCTCCAATAGGCTCAGAAGGAAGCCATTCTAGGAGCAACCCAACCTCTCTGCCTTGGCCCTGACAGTGGTGGCACTAAAAGTAGCCGCATGACAGGAAATGGCTGCCTAGCATCAGGCAGAATTACCACCCTTCACTGATCTTATTTCTGGTCCTCACAGTCCTCATCCACACTCTGCAGCCTGGGGATCCAGGGAAGGAGCCAAGGGCCACTCTCCGCCTTCCTGGCACAGGGTGATATTGGGGACCGTGTCTCGAGGGTTTCCACTGAAGGGAGAGTTTGGGGACTTGGGTCACTGCTTTTCACCCAACAGCCTCAGCACTCAGACCGCTTCCTCTGGGAAGCTTCAGACCTCTCAGCTTCACTCAAGATGGAGGCAGGAGGGAGGATAGAACTTTAAGTGAAACTTCTGTGCCAGCGATTTCATCCATGTAACTTCTTTCAACCTACATAGCCAGTCTGCTTTAAAAAATCTTATTTTCACTTCAGAAATGAGGTGATTGAGGCTCAGAGTGGGTAATTAATGTACCAAATATCACACAGCAAATAAAAGCTGATGAAGATTTGAACTCAGTTCGGTATGATTCAAAGGTCTTCACTTTCCCCTTGAGACCTCTGGACACGAAGGTTATTTTTTATCTCTCCTGCTGCTCCTAACAAAAATTTGACCATATCATGCCTGGGCCGTGGACAAAATAGTGGCCAGCAGCTTCGGTGATTATAAGACCACACAACAATCAAGTGATAATTCTGAGTGTCTAGGCAAGGCTGCCTTCCTCTCTTGGCCTCAGCTTCCCCATCTGGGAAGCAAACATAGAAACTTTCCTCTTGACCTTTCCTGCCAGCTGAGAAAGCATTTGTCACTGTCTCTGCAGACACAGTAGAGTCGCAGTACTGGAAGTCCAGGAGAGGGTTAAGGAGAGAGGAGCTTTTATTGCTCCAGCAGTGGAAGCAGCAACAGAATCTCCACAGCACCTGTTTACAGTCCATTAGAAGCCATTATTGCTGAGTCCGGGCCAGAGGCACAGCCCTGACCTTGACACGTGTCTGACGGCTGCAGGCAGCAATCTGGGAAGCAGGGGTCATTTTGGCAGCAATGAGAGGTCACAGGGCTGAGGGCCTCTTCCAGTGCCTCTCTCCCTCCTACTTGTGGGCCTCAGCCTTTGCCAGCCAGAAGACAGAAAAGGGTCCAGCCTGGTTGCAGGCGCTCAGACAGCTCAGGCCCTTAGGAGTCTCTGGGCCACCATGGCGAGTGCATAGCATTGGCCGGTTAACGTGATGAGGAGGGGCTCAGAGAGAGCTCGGGCTGCAGAGGATACAGAGGTGCTGAGGGTAGAACTGAGGCAGTGGCCAAAGGCCACTGGTAGGAAGGAAGATTTGAAATCCAGTTGTACTGGTGTGATCATCTTCACCTCGAAGAAAGGTGACTCTCAACACCATAGCAGCCTTGTATAAGCCAGCCCGCTTCTGTCTAGGATGCAAGGTCTGTGAGACAGGGAGTGAGGCCGTGGACAGAGGGGAGCCAGGGTCACGGAATGCAAATGTGGCAAGCTTGCCTCCTGGCCTGTGCCTTCCTTTTCTGCCCAACTCCTTTTTTCTGTCCTCTTTTCTGCAAAGTATCCAGTGCCCTGGACTTTTCTTCATTCTATTTCAACAAATTCTATGCTCAGAAATGACTTAAGGTCTCATTCATATTCTCCTATAAACAACTGACAACAGGTCTAAGGTACTGGGACCCCCTGACATTTTACCAAGTCTTCAAGAAGTAGGAAGTAGGAAGAAGCACAGTCCTCCCTTTTCTACTAACTACAACTTCTTCTTCCCCTGGCAAACATCCAGATCTTCACTCGAGACTCCTCCCGGAAGTCCTCCTGACTCCCAGCCTGACACAGGTCCCTCTAGTACATAACTTCACATGACTCTTTTTTCTCTTTTCCTTCTTTGAAGACAACTCACTAAACATCTGAGATGCTCACTCGACTGTGAAGTGCCTAAGGGAATCTGTATTTTGCTCACTGTTGGTTGGAGCTTTTGTTTTGTTATTTTTTGTTTTGTTCTCCAGTGTATCACCAGGGGCCATAAAGTCCCTGGGACACATTAGATGTTCAGCAAATATCTTTCTTCTCCCTTTCCTTTTTTTTGGTGATAAAACTCAGGACTTTGCACTTGGGAGGCATTTTCTTGATTTTTGGGGGGCAGGATCTCACCATGTAATTCAGCTCAGTTCTGAGGTCACTATGTAGTCCAGGCTGGCCTCCAATTTGTGCCAATCCTTCTGCCTCAGCCTCCTAAGTACTGGGATTGCAGGTATGTGCCACCTGGCCTCAGCAATATTTTTTTTTTTTTGAGACAGGGTCTTGCTTTGTAGTTCAGGCTGGCCCTAAGCTCACTTTGTAGCCCAGGAGAGCCTTGAACTCACAGCAATCTTCCTGCCTCTGCCTCCTGAATGCTGGGATTACAAGTGTGAGCCACCACATCAGGCACTGTGGTATGTGGTACTGATTGTTGATGGGTGTGAGTCTCCATGCCCTGCATTGTTGTATATGGTTAATTGGGTTCAAACCCAGGCCCTTGTGCTTATAAGGCAGGCGCTGGAACCACTGAGCTAAATCCCCGGCCCCAGCAATATTTTTTGAGTGAATGCATGAATTATTCAATGAATGAAATTGGAGGTAGCTATAAAGTCTGGACTCTGCCTTCTTTCCATTGAGAACCACCTCCCAGCCCCTTTATAGCAGGGAGTCTGTCTTGACTGTAGCAGGTCCAGTCAGCACCGAGTCCAGACCACTTCCTCAGCAGGGGCCCCACCCCCATCCCAAGGCTGTAGGGATGAATCCCTCTCAGTAGCCACTTCCCTTCTCTCTAGAATAACTCTCTGCGGACCAGGACAACCTCTTCTAGAAGGTTAACCCTCCTTCCTCCACCACAGGAGAAAGAGACAGCGATGGATGAAAGGGTGAGTATAAAAGGCAAAGGACGGTTCTGTGGGGCAGTTTAAACTCCAGAGCCCCCTGTGGGTCAGGCCAAGCACAGACCTTACTAGAGACAATGGTTCTTACTTCTTCCCATTCCCTCTCCTGCTTCCCTCTCTAATTTGCTGGTTTTAAAGAGCACTTCTTCAATGATCATATGCACAAAATTCCTCTTGGGCTCAGCTTCTAGGGCCTTGAACAGAGACAAGCACTGTTCAAGTCTTCCATGGACTCCAGGTTAATGATTTTTCTCCATCAAGGAATTAAGTTCCTACTGTGTTCCAGAATCCTACTGTGTTTTGTATCTATTTGTTTGTTAGCACATGCTTGTAGTGTGTAACAGTTACATTTATCATGGGGTGGGTGACTTTGTAACTATTGACTTCATGTAACAAGAGAAGAAACTGAGAACCAAACCATACAAGAGTTGCTCGAGGTAATACATCTAATAAGGATGAACAAGAATTTGAAAGTAACTCTAGCAAGTAAGGCATTGATGACAACCTGTTATTGTAATACAGAGTGACTATCATTGTAACAGCATACAAGCAGGAGAAATCGGCCTTGTCAGGAATCGGGGTATGTGAAAGAAGTCTTTTCAAAGGGGAAAACATTTTAGCATTAAAGTCTTGAGCCCTGCCTTTGAGAGAGCAAAGGGGAAAGAGGGTGTGTGAGACAGAGGGAGCAGTGCATGCACGAGGGGGCAAAGAGGCTGAAGGACAAGTACTAGATGGGGCTGCAGCAAAAGCATGAAAAAATGTGTATCGCTGAAGGAAACACAGACTAGGCTGTGAGGACAACTCCTCTGCTTGCCAGGGCTTCAGAGCCTGGATTCTGTCCTATAAGAAGGAGCCATTGTTCGGTTTTGAGTGTAAGAAAGATATGACATGTTTCTGTTTCAGAAAATTACACTGGCAGCCAGGATGGGAGATGGCTAGAGAGAAAGCCTGGCACTTAGGATGATGATATTCAGGGGAAAGAAGATGAAGATATAATTTAAGGCTGTGAAAATAAAGAAAAGTAGGTAAATTAAAGACAGAGCATCCTGGGAGATCAAAATAGCAGGTTTGGAAGATAAGTGAGAAGAAGGAGTGTGGGTTAATTCCCAGGTGTCATCCTTGAGTAGCGTCACTTGCCAAAGTAAAAGAAAGGGGCAGCTTTGGGTATTCTCTTCACGTCCCTTTCTAGTTGCTGAATTTCAGGCTTTCTCCAGGGGGCACAGTTCAGGGGGCAGTGGATAAACCACCTCCTCCAATCTCTCTTGGAGTTGAGAGGGGGAAGGAAATGAAGTTCTGTATCAAAACGCTGATTGGCTACTTGTGACATCATAGGGATGGTAAAGGAGCCCTTGACCATAAAAATATTAAGGGTAACTGTAACCCAGTTTTTCTTGTTGAACCTTCTGTCCCAGGTGAGCTTGCCAGAATTGAATTCTTTCAAACTAAGCTCTTTGGACTTTTTTTTTCAAATTCTTTAAGATCATGAGCTTCATGCTGCCAGCCCCCCACACTTTATCCACTCGCCCCCCACCTTTCCAAAAACAGAAAGAAAGAAAAAAACGAGGGAATGGATGATTTGGGAGCAGAACACCTCCAAATGGGGAGGTTATATCCTCGAGACAGCAGCATCAATCACCACATTTTCATTATTAAGTAACATCGCAGTATGCTGGGCTGATTCTGCACCTTATCTGAACCTAGCAGCTGTGCCCTAAATTCCAGCCGTGGCGCCTGTCTGCAGGAATTCAGTTGCCTGTGTTTAAAATGAGTGTTAGCATCTATCATTTCCCCACACCAAATGGTTTTGTGTCGGTGGTTGGCAGCGCTAATCTGTCACCAGGGTACTCCACTGCCCGGCTCAATACCCTCTTCGTCACTCTTGGGGGCAGAGGGACGAGAGGCTCCCAGGATGGGGGAAAAGTCACTGTGAGGACAGTCGCAACATTTGGGGCTCTTTCATGCAAAAAAAGAGGAGGGAGGGAGGCCCTCTCTGTCCGCTGCAGATTCTGACTTCCGGTTTCCCTGATTCTGGGCTGTGAAGGGTCTGGTCTGCCTGTATCTTCCATTCATTCTTTGGCTTAGTAGAAAAGACTCCAGGCCGTGGCTCTCTCCATGGTTCTGAAAGGCTTTGGGGCTATCCTGGCTCTGTTTTTTTCCACCCCCCGCACTCACCACCCAGAACCACAGCAAATGTTTACTTTGGAGAATCTCAGACCTCCTAGAATGAAATGTCTCAGTCTCTTCTGGGATTCAAAGACCTTTTAGAATATAGAAAAAATATTTAAAATCTACAATTTTGTTAATACATGCCAAAATTAGCCTACTGTCAGAGGATTTATGGATTCCCTGTTAAGAATCTCGGAGAATGTTTAGCCTCCTCTTTTTTACAGATGGAGAGACTGAGCCTCAGGAGAGACTGTTGGCCAAAATCTTCCAAGGGGACAGGTGGAATTGGGCAGAATATGACTGAAGGAATTGAAGGCAGTGAGGCAGATTGAGAAAAGGACTTAAGAACAAGAAGAAACTAGGTTGGAATCAGATCCACAACTACTAGTCATTAGGTTTGTGGCTTGGGGTAAATTGACACACTTTCCAAAATTCTGTTTTCTCATCTACAAAAGTGTATAATAATATCTAGTTTGTAGGATTGAGAAAGGGATTAGTGATAATGGGAGAGACATGCCGTAGTGGATGCTGCAAGGCACACATAGATCCCCCTTTGGAACTGAAGGATTTATGCCACCAGCTTTGGGAATGTCACTGGCAGGAAGCCATTAGCTGTCAGTGCCCTGGGGGAGCTGCAGCTGCTGAAGAGAGCTAACACCCCTTCTGGACCAGCCTGCTTCCAACAACTCATTGACATACAGTACAAAGGCCACCCACTCCAATCCTGGGCATTGCTGAAATATCATCCGAGCTTCATGGGGTGGGTGCTGGGCCCTCCACTGAGGCTGTGTCACAGGTCTACTTCTTCTCATACACAACTGTTGACCCAAATAAGCATCCTGCATGCTGGTCTCTATCTACTTCCAAGCCAGGCTCCAAGGATTCCAGTCCCTGAGCTGTAGCTAGAGTGGCTGTTGTTGGCTAGAAGGCTCTGGGGTGATTCCCTAATGTTCTTGTTATCTGAATTTAGAAACCTGGACTCTTGACTCCTAGTCAGGTGCTTTATTGGGCTTAAACATTATTTATTCCAATCTTTCCATTGTCCCAGTTGTCCCCTCCTGGGCCCGTGGCTTTAGTGCCTCTTGGGAGGAGATGCTAGTGGGGATTCTGTGGTTTTCAGCTCAGTCTCTGTCTCCACGTAACAGATGCTCCCAACAGACTGGATAAAGGTGAGTGGGATTCCTTGTGGAGAGCTGTTCCAGCGTCTCATTCCTGCTCCACCTGGGAGACACTCCCTTCCTTTCTCATATTCAGAGGCCCAGACAGTGGCAACTGGAAGTATCTGCAGGTGAAAAAACATGTATTCACCATTCATCCAGTGGTTGCTGAGTATATGCTGTGATGAGGCTCGGTGTCGGGAAAAATGGGACTTCGTCCTAGGGGGCTCCAGAAATAGATGCATTCACTCATTAAGTCAGTCTTTAGACTAATGTTTACAGAGCCACACTGTGCCCTGGGGAAATGGTGGTGACCAAGAAAGATGTGATTGCTTCCTTAAGATCACACATGGTGCCTTCCACACAGAGGCTCTTCCCAAGGTTTGGTTCCCTCTTAGTTGTCTTTTACTAGTCACAGTCCCTCTGACTTTAATTTAAATGTGCTCTATGGTTGCTTTCTCACTCAATATGGATTTTGTCTCACCTTTGAAGTGCTCCCCACCTAGGAGGTCTTATGTGTTTCTCAGTTTTCTCTTTGTTTCAAATCAGTATCATCTTAAAACAACTCTAGGTGGAATCAGCCGGACAGTAAAGAGGCCAAGGTCATAAGACCATTCAGTGTGTTTATTCACTGGCATCACTCAGTGACCAGATGGTGTTTTCTTCCTAATCTGTGCCCCCGCCAGGCCTGGACCCAGAGGGTGGTCCAGACTGTCCACCCCTGGATGGGAACATCGCTTTCCTTTATGAAGGACCCTCTTGCTAGGCTTAAAGTCCCTCAGCAAAGAGTAATTATGCTTCAGCACATGAAGATGGAAAGCTGGGAAATGACTTGGCCAAGGTCAAAAGGTCCTGAGGTTGAAATTCCAACACTAAACTAAAACTAGTTAGGGACTAGTTTAGGGACTGATGGACACACTCTGGCAGGAACAGCAGGTGACAGGTAAGAAGAGAGGCAATGACTGGGGGTAGCAAGAAGTATTGGTGGGGGACTGAATGAGACAAAGGCAGAGGAGAAAGAGAGGCTATGAAGTTTCAATCCAAGGCTCCTTTGCTTTCCTGAGGCATTTATCTTTCATTTGACCTTATAAGAGTCTATTTGTGTTGAGATTTTAAATTGAGAATTTTTTCCTCTTAAAAAACATCCCTGTGCAGTTAGCACGGTTCTATATTAATTTCTATTCATGCCACTGGCTTCAGTATTTATTCTCCTCCAAAATCACTGAGTTGGAAGGGACAGAGTGAAAGTCATTTGGCTTTGTATTTGTTTGGATTCAGAGCCTGAGGCCTAGGAATGAGGTGGGGGGTGGGGTCGGTGTGTTAGGCTAAAAACTGGCTGTCACTATACGTGACAGTGTCGTCAAGTGCTTGACTTTTGTCTAAACTGCATTGTTCTTTTGGTCATTGGTTCTGAAGCCCAAAGGGCATGGACTGGTGGGAAGGTCAGGCCCACAAATCCCTTGGGTTTCTGCCACTCAGTGTCCTAGAGCTGGTATCTGGGATGGATTGTGAAGATTTGGCTATTTGAGGGTCAATGTGGCCAGGAGTCCAGGTTAGTTCTGGACATCTCACAGGCTGCTGTGTGTCCCAGTGTCACCACCTTCTGCCTACCAGTTCCTTAATTTCTCTGGGACTCGATTACCCTCACCTACAAATAGGACAGTAAGATGACTTCCCAGGGCTGTTACGAGGCCCAAGGAAGCAATTGCCCAGGAGCCTCCTGGTGCAGAGCCTGGCACCCAACAGTATATCTGAGAGTCAACTGAACATTGTACACACACGTGCCTAGGAATTCTGCAAGGAGATGGGCACAAAGAGGAATGAAGTTACAAAGGCTTTGAAAAAAGAAAGACTCTGTTCAAATCTATTGTCTATTTCTCTGTTGGCTGAGATTCCTGGCTTTACAGTCACTTCCTGACTATAATGTTGGACCAGTTAATTTACTTCTCCAAGCCCCTATTAACTTATATTTTAGGTGAAGACAATAAAAGTACACCTTAAACTAGAACACACATACACAGGGCTCAGCATAGTGCTCCATGTACAGTATGAGCTCAATGAATTAGGAATCCACAAAGCAGAGGGATTTGTGGCAGGTTTGCAGACAGATGAAGTAGCAGGTACAGAGGCCAAGAGGCATAAACAGGCACGAGGCGATGAGGAGGCTGGAGACAATAAGCCAGGGCTGAGCAGAGTGTGAGGCAGAGGCTGGGCTGCAGGTGTGGACAGAGGACAGCCTTGCAATGCCTTGAACACCAATCTAGAGTTTTGGCTTCTCTAAAGGCCTTGAAGAGCCTCTGAGGGTATAAGTCAGAGGGGAACAGGGTCACATTGGATAAACTAAGGTCCTTGGCAATCAGACCCAGGTGTCTTTTTAAGGGGAGGGGGAGGGCAGGGTCTCCCTGGGGGAGGGGTTGCCTGGTGCCGGGAATGAGGCTTCCACAGACCCAAAGCCACAATCTTGGGCCTCAACCAACCTTCTTTTCTCCCTGTACTCCTAGGCATGATGAAGACAGGACAGCCCAGCATCCAGAGGTCTCACTGGGACCTGGGAGGGACTGGGAACTGGATGCAGCCCATCAGAAAAATCTCTGTGGCAAGCACCAAGCAGCATGGAATTAGCTTGCAGGGGTGTGGGCCAGCAGGGGCTCGGCCCCTCCTCCTCCAGATGTGCAGGCCCAGCTGACCACACCCAGGCAGTCACCCACCCCCCCATAAAAGCCTTTGGAGTCTGCTGGCTGTGCCTCTGCCATCCTCCCATGGGCCAAAGCAAGTCACACGACCAAGTAAGCAATGTCGTTGAGTCAGAGAGAGGAAGCTAAGAACGAAACCATAATCTAGTTCACCCCCCAGTGTTCTTTGGGGCTGTGGGGGGACACTGGCCCTCTCTCCTCTCAGATGCTCTTGGGTCACGTCAGTAGGCCCCATGATGAAAGGAGCCTCTGTGTCTCTGCCTCTGTCCTGACCACACCCCCGCCTGCTGCCCTTCTCTACCCCAGGGCCTTTGCTCATGCTGTATCTGCCCTCCTCATTCTTCATTCCCTCCAGGCCAGCACCTTCCCGTCCTCCTTGAGATGCTTTCCCCGACCCTCCATCTGAGGCTCTTGTGATTCTCCATCACTGAGCCTTGTTCATTTGCCTCATAGCTCTTCGTATTGTTTGTAACCGTGTATTAATTTGTGTGTTTGATTTCTTTCTCTCTGTCTCTTAGAAGCACCATAAAGAAGATTATGCCTAGTGCTCTGAGTACAGGGCCTTCCACAGATTACACATCCAAAAAATATGTTAAGAGGAGTGAAAGAAGAAAGAGCAGGAGTAAGAAGTAAGGAAGAAAAGGAGGGAGGGAGGGAAGAGAGCGATCATGACAGAGACTTCTCCATGTCCACTCTGCAGATCTAAAGAGGTACAGACAAAAGGAATCTCCTGACCACCAACCCATAGCCACGTCCCCAGTAAGCTGGGACCCATGCCGAGCCTCCAAAGACCCCTCCTCCGTCCTCTCTACCTTTCCCTCTAGCCCACTTGTTGTCAAGCATAAAAAACACTTAGTCAGGCCGAGGAGTTAGCTCAGTGGTTCCGGCGCCTGTCTCGCAAGCACAAGGACCCGGGTTCAATTCCCCGGTAACCACATAACAATACTGGGTGTGGAGACCCACACCCAGCAGCAACCAGTACCACATACCACAGTGCCGGGCGTGGTGGCTCACGCCTGTAATCCCAGCACTCGGGAGGCAGAGGCAGGAGGATTGTGATGTGAGTTTGAGGCTGAGCTCAGGGCCAGCCTGAACC
>PVIR01001597.1:32747-76506 GCA_004026965.1 Petromus typicus | reverse complement strand
TCCCTGGCGGCCAGATGTAGCACACATCCCATCTGGCTGCCACACTGCCTCTGTCTTCCTCAAAGCACATCTGAAAACGAGGACATGCGTGCAAGAGACTTATCGGGTAGGCGATCCCAGCAAGGTGCTGTGGAGGCAGGGGTGAGGCAGTATCTGAAGCCAGTGCTGGGTGTCCTCATAGATAGGCCACTGCTGGGGCCACTGGAGCTCAGCCCTGGGGACAGGCTCGGTAGGGAGGGGCACAGAAGCGGGGACCCTAGCCTCCTTGGCAGAGGCTGCTCCTGAGCTTTCCACTCCTGTGGTTCCAGCCTGTCCCCAGCCCCAGAACACAGGGCTGAGCATGCTGCAGTGGACCACAAAACGGCCCTGCACGAGTCCCCTCCATCTCTGCCGCTGGTGACCCCAGGCCAAGCTGGAAGTCAGGGCAAAGCACCTGCTAGCTGTGTGAATGCAGCCTCCCTGTGCCTTGGTGTTCTTGCCTGTAAAATGGAACTGACAATGTATATCCTGCTCTGGAACTGTGAGGGTGTGAAGTGCTTAACACAGGGCCTGGGAGCTCCCAAACTGGTAGCTGTTCAGATTTTTACAGACCATGAATAGCTCTGCAGAGCCGGAGTGGAAAGAAGGAAGCAGAGCAGCAAGGGGCAGGCAGGGAGCGCGGGTAAAACGGAGGGATCTGACTCTCAGTGCAGGCAACATAGTCAGAGCGAAGGGGCTGCTGTCGGGCACCAAGGAGAACGTGGGCGGACGGGGGCTGAGGTGGTGACGGTGCCCACGGGGCTCACTGGGGCCTTCCCCAGACGAGGCATTCATGCACTCACTCATGCCACCTTCTCACCAAGCACTCTCCTGGGAAGTGCACCTCGGGCATGCAAAGAGCTCTCGGTGCAGGCAAGAAAATCATACTCCAGCAGATAATGACAGGTTGGGTAAAAGCCATTGGAATGGCCATCAAGAACAGACAGGAAGAACTGGGGGCTGGCGGCAGGAAGTGCGGCGCCTGGTGGAGAAGCCTGCAACGGTCCTGCAGGGAGAGGGTTACAATCCCATCTGGCTTTAAAGGAAGGACAGACATGAGCAGGTGAGGTGAGGTCGGGCCAGCCTGGGCAAAGGCGGCCTTCGGGGTGAGGGAGAGCAGTGGGCTGAGAACTGAGGCTCCAAAACTCAAACCTCACTGTGCAACTGTCTTTGGAATCAGGTGTCTTAGCTGGAACAATTTCAGGTGATGTATGAATTTCAAAGTTTGAAGCACATGGTGTAGGTGGGACTGAAGCATAGTCCCTCATACCTCCAAAGATATGCTAGGTGTGCTGGGTGTGCAGTGTGTGCTGGATGTGCAGGTTGTGCTGGGTGTGCAGGGTTTGCTGGGTGTGCAATGTGTGCTGGGTGTGCAGGGTGTGCGGGGTGTGCAGTTTGTGCTGGGTGTGCAGCGTGTGCAAGGTGTGCAAGGTGTGCAATGTGTGCTGGGTGTGCAGTGTGTGCAAGGTGTGCAATGTGTGCTGTGTGTGCAGTGTATGATGGGTGTGCAGTGTGTGCTGGGTGTGCAGGGTGTGCTGGGTGTGCAGGGTGTGCAGGGTGTGCTGAGTGTGCAGGGTTTGCTGGGTGTTTTGGGTGTGCAGTGTATGCTGGGTGTGCAGGGTGTGCTGGGTGTGCAAGGTGTGCAATGTGTGCTGGGTGTGCAGGGTGTGCAGGGTGTGCAGGGTGTGCTGGGTGTGTTGTGTTGGGCTCCCAGAAGCAGACAAGGGCAAGTGGTTTGTTTATTGAGAGGGAAGCGTGGGGCACACAGAACAGGGAAGGGAGGGATCCAAGGCTGGTCACTGCCACACAACAAATGAGCCCAGACTTAGCAGCTGACACCAGCCTTTATGACCTCATCAATTCAGCCCGGTCGGGGGCTGCCCCAGGAGTGGTCTAACTGAACGAATCTGGCTCAGGGGCTCGGAAGAGAGACCGTCTGGAGGCCGGCCAGGATGGCAGTCATCTGTAGACTTACTGCAGAAAGGACTTACTTCCAACTCACTCTCACAGGACAGACTTCAGATCCTCACGAGTGACTGCCCACTGACACCAGTTTTCTGCCACACAGCCTTCCCTGTGGGGCTGTTCACGTGGCAGCTGGTCCCCCTAGAATGACAGCACTGAGTCCTGAGACAGAAGCCATGGGCTCTTTATGACTTCATTTTGGAAAAAACATCACAATATAGCGTAGCCTCAGAAGAAGGGCACTGTACAAGGTGTGACTGCCAGGAGGCCAGTGTCTCTGGGCATGGCCTCAGCCAGATTCTATGAAAAGCTCCAGAATGTTATTTACACCTCAGAGTTTAGCCTCAAGGTGAGGGAGCTGCGCTTCTACGTTCCCAAACCAATTTGTCACTAAGTCCCCGCAGGTGAGGTTCACATCCGGGCATTTCAGATTTGGGGATAGACAGGGCAGCTCCAGGAACGGAAGGACAGGCCTCTGCAGGTCATAGACATGAACTCCTGGAGCTAAGAACAGAAGTGTGGGGGAGGTAAAACCACTCTTCTTACTTCTAGGAAGACAGCCTGGATACCCATCAGGAGAAGCTGGGCAGATACCCATTCATATCTGGATTAATACACAGCTGTTAAAAGAACAAATAGGGGGCTGGGGATTTAGCTCAGCAGGTTCCAGAGCCTGCCTTGCAAGTGCAAAGGCCAAGGTTTGATCCCCTGTAACCACATACAACAGTGCTGGGCATGGTGACTCATGCCCATCTGCAATCAGTACCACACACTACAGTGCAGAGCATGGTGGATCATGTCTGTAATCCAGCACTTGGGAGACAGAGGCAGGAGGATTGCTGTGAGCTTAAGGCTCAGCTGGGCTACATAGTGAGCTCAAGTCCAGCCTGAATTACAAAGTGAGACCTTGTCTCAAAAAAAAAAAAAAAAAGAACTAATGGAAAAGATCTCTCAGGTATATGTTCCATGAAACAAATGAGGTACAGAAGATTGACTGTGCTGGACAGAAAGGAATTCTTTGTGTTGATGTGTATTTGTAAAACAATAAGAATTCTCAGGGAAGAATAAACAATAAATTATTACTGAGATGGGCTTGGGCATCTATGGGGTGACAAACAGGCTTTCTCATTTTTGTCTTCAGCAATAATTGGCTAAGACTGTGTTCATAATGTGTAATATGTATTCATAATTTGCAAGAATTTTAAGGTAGTTTTCAAATAAAAGAGACTGAATCTAGCAACCCAAGTCCCTGGAAGCCATATACAAGTTTGTGATTCTTCTGGTCCCCTGGCCTCACAGCTCTGAGCACCCAGCAGAAGTGGTTTCTGACTTGCCCAGAACTATTACTAGGAAAACTGGCTCAGTTAAATAAGATGGCTTTGCCTAATTTGTTTCTGCTTCATGTTTTATAATTTACTCTGAAAATTAAGCTTTTATATTTCACTGTAAAATTTTTACAATAGCCTTTGGCCAAAAGCACTAAAGATTTGATTTTGACAGTTATGTAAATTACCAGTCAACAGCAGCCCTATCCAGGTCATCCTCCCCGGAACACCCCCAAGCTCTAAGACTCAACCCCAGGACTCACCCCTGCTGGAGCTCCCAGGCCCTACACTGCCTTCTGCACAATGAGCAGCCATTGATTGGCTGCAACTATGGCCCCAGCCCTGCGCTTCACGTCTGACACAGGTTGGCTCTTTGGATCTTCACAAAACCCCTAGGATGCAGAGATCACCTACACCATTTAAAGAACTAAGAAACAATCACAGAAGAGGGGACTCAGCTTCCAAGTTCACACAGCCGTCGTTGGGATCTGGCAGAGCCCAAATCTGAAATCCAATTTGTCCCCACAGGCTGTGTATGGATAATAAAGACACAGGACTAGATAGGTCAGCACATTGTGAAGTGCCTGAAGACCTGAGGATCATGGCAGCTTTGAATCTTAAATGCTCCCTTGAGGGTGACCTCAGGATCCACCATCAAGACCTGTGTGGGCATTTCCCTCCAAAAAGCATTTTCTAGTTTTTAGTCTGTGCGCATCCATCCATCCATCCATCCATTCCTATGATAGAAACTGAAGACCTACAGAGGACATGGTCTTACTCTCTGAGAACTCTAAGTGCAAACCAAGTGACAATTCAGAGACCCATATCTGGGGCCAGAGGAGGCACAGTGGGTTGTGGGAGCCCAAAGGAAATATCTAAATCGCCTGTAAGGGAAGTCAAGCTCAAAGATGGATTCCCAAGGGAAAAAGAGAGAAAGTGGTGTAAATTGAGGAGAAGAGTTCCAAGCAAAGGTCTGTAGGAGGTTAAGAGAAGACTTTGTCTGACTTGTCTGTCAATTCCCCAGCACATCCAGCACACACTAGGTGTTCCCTAAGCATCAGATAAGTCAGCAGAGTGTGGTATGTTCGGGGAAGGGAGAAATTTGGGGCAGCTGGATGGGAGCCTGCGAGGAGAGATCGTGCAGAAGCTGGCGAGCTCTGTAAGGGTTCTACTGGAAAAGACCTTGACTGTCACGTTAAAGATGTTGAGAGGCAGAGAGTTGTGCAGGGATTTGAATGTGGGAAAAAGAAGCAGATGCTTGGTTAGACTGGTTTTTGAAAGGTCTTCTGCAGCATAATGTGGACAAGGAACAGAAGGAGACAAGGATAGAAGTGGAGAGATCAGTGAAGAGACTGGTACCATAATTCAGACGGCAAAGATGGTTTAGAAGCCCACCTCCTCACCCACTCTGGACAATTAAGATATGAGAACCATCTCCAGCCCTGTTCTGTCCATCTTGTTACCTCTAAGCGGCACAGAGGAGATCCTAAAATATGGCCAGATGTCTCTCCTGTCCAGGTGAACCTGGGGTCTTGTTCATACCTTTGTATTTATCTAGTTATCCAAGGTATACAAGTGTATCAGTCACTCTCTGGTCAGAGAAACAGAAACCACTCTAGATGGGGGCAGAGAGATAAAGGGCCAAAACGATAACACCCCATTACCAACAAACCACGACCACCGCACGTTAAGTCCCCAGGTGTGCTCACTGCTGTACTGCTACAGGCACCCTACAACCATTGGGCCACTCCCTGTGGTCACCACCCAAACCACAGAGCCTGATGGCACCCACTGAGACTGTCTACTGCCACTGCTGGGTCCTGTCCCCTGCCAGAGCCTCCACCGGCCGGACCTGCTGACCCAGCAGACAAGTTCACCTAAGTCAGGTAGTCTGCAGATTTCCAGCCCAGGAGTAATGAGAATGAAGAGAAGTAAGATCAGGGTGATGGCCGGCAGCAGTGGCTGGCTCATCGGGCCTCTGTAGTCAACACACCAAACAAGAGAAGCTCCACTGAAGACACAGCCCCAAAGTGGACGGCTTATGGCCACTGAAGCCCTAAGATGGGAGCCGCAAGCTAACATTCAATGGAAAAGCCCTCAGGACCAGGGTCTCTCGCAATTTCCGGAGCAGCAAGCCTCCCTTCCCAGAAGCAGCAACTCCACACGTCCTAGTGAGGCCGAATCCCAATCCCTCTCCCAGGGGCATCCCACAACCTCTTGACTCAGAATTGATTTGTGCCGGGGTTTTAATTTATAAAGGTGACAGTGACAACACACAGAGGCCAATACCACTGGAAGAATTTATTACAGTTCCCAAAAGAAGAGAGTACGCCACACCACACAGAGTCATTCAGGGAAGCACCAGGTGTCCTCAGGAAAACAAAGTAGAGCAAACAGCTGGGGTTTGGGCGTGCCAATAAGCCCAGGGGGCTGGGGCTTGGGCTGTCTCTGACTGTTGATACAGAGTGGCCCTGCTTCGATGTTGGGTGAGGGAAGCCAGGCCTTGGTGTCTGTATCGCAGGATGGATGGAAATAATGTTGTCTATTAGTCTAGCCCACAGACTGATGGATACTAAATACAGAGTCTCTGGAAAACGACAGAACACATCTTGCTTTCTCATGTATACCCATTTTACAGATTTAAAGAGGAGAACTTCCTAAAGTTTTACCATAACTCTGAGTTGAGGTAGATTCAGGCTACGTCTTGTGTCCCGGCTCCAGCTCCACTGGGAGGGTGCTGAGTATTGGGGATTATCTCCAGGGCCAGGTAACTATTTCTGCATACTTTCTGCTCTGCCTCCCCCCATCCCAGCTGTCAGTAACCCACTTCCAGTCTGTCCCTCTCCCACCCACCCAAACTCACAAAGCTCTGCCATGCAGCAGACTGAACATTCACCTCACCAGTGGTGGGTTCAGAAACCATTCTGGAAGCTTTTGGCCTAGCAGCGGCTCAGCAAAGTAGAAAAAGCCCAGCCAGAAGGAATAAACTAGAACTGCACATACCCACACAGCTTTACCACACACAGGAGCAAGCTACAGCATGACACGCAGCCCAGCCCTGCTCCTCAAACCATTCAGCCCAACCTCTCAGGTCCCCCAGCCATGACACATGCACAAGTGTGTGCTCCCTGCGTGTTCTGATCTTCAGACCTCAGCTCCAATGTCCCTGTCCAGAACAGACGCTCGGGTCAGCGACTTCTTCCACACACAGCACAGCCCTTTTTGTGAGAGTATATCCTAGCTGGTGCATCTCCTCAGTGGCTGTTGGCTTCTCTGGGCAGGACTATGTCTATCTTATTTCAACTATTTCTTCAATACCTCAAACATAAAGCGCTCAGAGTATTGAATGAATGAATTTCAAAGAGAAATTCCTCGCCAACGCCCCCTAGCAGCTCTAAGTGGTAACGACAAATGGATGGTGGGTTATTTCCCCTGCCCCCTCTCCAAGAATGTAGAAACCAGGTGAGGTTCAGCTTAGGGGACTGTGTCCCCCGCCTCCGCTGTAGCCCTGATTTCTTCATCCTGGTGCAGCTGGAGGACCCAGGGGTCCTCCCCGGAACATCGGCCTCTGGAAAGCATTCTCTCCGTGGAAAAAGGAGGACCGAACGGCTCCTCTCCCCTTCCTGCGGACCCCTCACACCAGGGGGGCCCAGCCCGACTGCACAGCAGGCGCAGGAGGAGGAGGCCCCACTCCCGAGCCCACCGCCTCTTCCCGGCACCACTGCAATCTGCAGCCCGACCTCAATTAGCCCGGTGCCTACGCGCGCCAATTACCACGTCAATCACAGAGCGCGGGCGGTGGCGGCGGAGCAGGAGGCGACAAGGGAGCAGAGGCGGGAGCCACGCTGGAGCAGCAACACCCGCCCCGGACTGGCTGAAACCGGTCTGGGCCTGGGGCAGCCGCTGCTGAGACCTCTTCCTTCCCTGTACCCAAGAGGACACCTTCATCATTCTTCTGGACTCTTCCCAGCCTGTTAACCAGAGAGTCTCCCCCACACAAAACTCCCACTTACTTACCCGCAGGCCGCACCTTGTTGAACCTAAGTGGATGCCTCGATTTCCCTATGCACTGGATTGTACGCTCCGTGAAAGAGAGTTGGTATCTCTATCCCCGGCCCTGAATAGTAAACAATGACCAGTCAGAGAGTATATCTGTTGTAGGGGAATCAAAAGAATACCAAAGACAGCTATAAGGACAAAGCAAGGTGTCCAGAATTACAGAGGCTTGTCACACAGCTGAGGCTCAATAAATGGTGTTGTCACCTCCATCTGTCAACTCAAAACAGCATCTGATGGCGCCATCTCTGCGCCAGACCCTGGGCTGGACGCCATGGACCCAGCCAGGAGGCGGGCTTGGCACACACGGGAGCTCAGTAGTCTACTCGTTTTGACTAGATTGTAAAAGTTTGTCTTCTCTACGTGAGGCCTCATTTTTCAAGCCCTAACACAGTTTTGATCTTGAAAAATATGAAGAGCGGAAGAAAGACAGCAGGATAAGAGAACACTTAACCAAGGAGATGAAGCAGTTCCAGTCCCCGATATTTATTATTTTGTTCATACGTATTTGCAGTACGTGAGGAGGACTTGGTACATGTATTACCATATCTCAGTTCTTTTTTTATCCTTCCCTACCCCTCCCTTTAAAAGTTTTTTGCCAGCAGCAGATTCATTTATCTTAAGTCCTTTTCAAGAAGGTTATCATATTTATAGCCAGATGAACAGGCCAAGAAACATAAAAAATAAGACAATTACACTAAAAGAAGGTACATTCTTAAATACATTGTCCATGCTTGATCACAGTAACATTTTTCTCTCTTTTCTCCTATTGTCTGTCTTTCTTTTTGCATTTTACTTATCGGGCTTCTCGTGGAGGAGAAACCATGTGATCTTTAAGCTTATGGCCCTGATTTATTTCACTTGACGTTCCCATCTCAAAGTGCATCCATTTTCCTACAAATGGCTTGATTTTGTCCTTTATGGCAGAGAGTGCTCCATTGTGGATAAATACCACATTTCCTTATCCATTCATCTGTTGATGGATATACAGGCTGCTTTCAAGATTCAGCTGTTATGAATTGTGCTGCTATCAGCCCGGGTGTGCGTGGATCACTGTGATACGTGTCTTTAACTCTTTTGGGAAGATATCTAGGCAATACCTGTGACAACTAGAAATTCTAGTTTTAGCTTTTTGAGGAATCTCCACACTGATTTCCACAGTGGTTGCACCAGTTTACACTCCCATCCACAGTGGAGAAGGGATTCCTTTTTCCCAGTAGCCCTTGCACCATTTGTTATTATTTCACTTCTTGACGATGACCAACCTTTCTGGAGTAAGATAGAATCTCATGTTGTTTTAATTTCACTTCTCATATGGACAGCAACGTTGAACACTTTTTCATGTATTCATTGGGATTGTGTACTTCATTTGAGCCAGCCCCCATTCTTGAGGAAGTCCTGTGCCACAGACACAGACAGACAGACAGACAGACAGCCTCCCTTCCTTTTCTTGCTGACTATCTGCCTGTACAGAGCGCAGTCATCACAGTGTGAAGTCCTCGGGACTCTTTTTCATCCTTCCTTTTTCTACTCCTGATGGGAAATTCTCCCTCCCTAACTTCCTGCCTAGGGAGGGGCTATATTCACACTGCCCCTAGTGATTGGTCCAAGACTTAGACACGCAATTCCAGCAAAGCCAATCAGGGTTTGTCTTGGCGTTTAGAGCCTCCTGAGTGAGGTATTCTTAGCTAGGGTTGCTGAGAGCTTGAGTCCAGAGGAAGCCAAGGCTAGGAAAGGTGGACAGAGAAAGAGACCTTGCTTGTTTTCATCACTTGAGCAAAAAAAAAAAAAAAAAAAAAGAAAGAAAGAAAGAAAAGAAAACAGGTCTTGCGCAGCACAATTGAAGTTGGATTTCTGTCGATTGGAACCAAGAGTGTTCCTTTCAAAAATTTCCACCTGAGGAACATCTTATTATTAAAATAAAAAATAGAGACGCTCTTAAAAATACTTAGGTGGAAAGGTAATAGCTTCTGCTTTCAGGTTACTTGTGCTTTATGCCATTTCCATAGTGACAAGTGTTAACTTTTGAGATAAAAAGGAAAATAACAGTTGTTCCCAAACAGACAATCCACCTATGAGTTGGAGACAATAATGAGTGAAAGAAGCCACCTAGAAGTTCTTGCAAAGTGATTTTATTCATATGAGGTTCAAGGACAAGCAAATTATGCCTGTGGTGCTGGAGGACCGAAGAGTGGTTACCCAGGGGGGATGTGTACTGGCAAGGTCACAGGGACTTCTGAGATGGTGAAAACGATCTGTCCTCACCTGGGTAATGGTTGCACAAATGTGCCTTTGTAAGAAATCATGAACTGTACATTTTTTTGAGCGCAACTTGTGCAAGTCAGCTTTGCCTCACTATAACAAATGCTAACAGAGATTGTTCATTTATAAAGAAAAAAGTTTATTTTGGATCACAGTTTGGGGGGGTGCAGTTCAAGACCAGGTAGAAGAGTTGCTTTCAGGTGTCTGGTGGCTGAAGTTCGTCCCTTTCTAGGCAGGACATGAGAGGAAAAAAAGAGAAAAGTCCCATACTCTTCTTTAGGGCACTTCTCTGTGACCCAAAGATCTTCCACCACGCCTCATCTTCTAAAGGTTCCACCACCTCCCAAAAATACCATGGGCTTTGTAACACATAGGACTTTAAGAGACAGTCTAGACCCAAAGTTTAGCAGTGTTATACCTGAATACTGTTTTTAAATCCAAAAATCATAAATATTCGTATCTCTGGGTACATTGTAGCTGTCTCATCCTGGTCACTTAGCGCACTAGCCCACTTAAATTTTATACAAAGAATAAGTCTTTGTTGATATCCTGTAATGTGCTAACTTAAGACAATTTTGATTAAATATTAAAATAATTCAAGAAAAGACCATGGGTCCCCAACCTTTTGTCAGCCTCCCATCACTACCTCTGCTCAGCCTTTCTCTTGTGGGGCTGCAGGCCCCGTGGTACTATCTTGGGATCCACAGAAATCAGAGTCCAGTAAATCCACCAGAGCTATTTCCTCTTGGAACAAAGAAGAGCCTGGCTTTTGGAAGAGAAAAACGTTGCTTTCCTAGCAAAAGTGGTTTTTAGTACTAATGGGTGGAACCTTCTTGTGGATTGATCCCCCTTTTCACAGGACTAATTATAGATTTATTAATATTTATGGGCCTCTCGTCACAGCCGATAGCTCTTGTTGGAGGACATTAAGCCTTATCTCACCACCTCCAGGAAGGGGCATTTGAAGCCAGCTCTAATTGGGTGACCCACAATCAAGATAGAAGGGAAAAAATGACAATAGCTCGCCTGTTGCCATATATTAAAATACAGTCCGCCCAGCTTAATGATTATCTTTAGAATTAATAATCTTGCTAGTCCAGGCTTGAGCCCTAATAGCAGGAAATCGTATTAAATACTTTGCTAAGAGCAATCAGCTTTTTGATAAGGCTAATGGCCCTGGCCCTGGCTATTTCTCACAGCTGAGCTCTCTGTCTTCCTACCCCAGCAGAAGGCCACTCCGTCCATATCACTTGTCACCTGAAGTCAGCATCACCCAGTGCTGCCTCCTGATGGGACTCCCGCTGCCTCTCTCATTCCCATCCAATCCATCTTCGGTGCCACAGTAAGGTCAGTCTTTAACAGGTGCAATTCTGCCCAGCCACACCACCCCTTGTCTTCAGTCTTTGCTGGCTCCCCATTATTTATTTGAAAATCCAGTCTCATCAGTTCTATATTTTATTTCCTTCAAGGACCCACATCTTTAACCATGTTGAATAATTTCTGTTTGTGGAACACAACCACAGCATCAGAGAAATAACATCACAGTTTGAAAACTGTATGTATATGTATCAGATCCCAATGCTACAACTTTCCAGCTATTTGACCTTGTGCAAAATGCGCAAATGCTTTGAGCCTGTCTCCTCCCCTACAAAGTATAGATAGTAATTTGCCTGCTTCGTATAACAGCAGGATCACATGTGATCAGTCAGATGAAGGGCCCTACCAGGGCATACCCCCACCATGACGCGCAGTTGATGTCTCTGCCTACCTTCCCCCTGAACTCTAAAACCAAACACCACCCTCCCCAGAGAACAGAGAGCATGCCACTTCCAAGCTCATGGAAAATAATTCAAGCACAGAGTTGGGGGATGTTGGGCAGGTGTCATAATTTCTCTACGGCTTAGTTTCTTCACTCATAGAAAAGAGAAATAATCCCTATTACCTCCCACTGTAATGAGCTTTAAATGAAGCAGTACAGGCAGAACATAATAGCTGCACGTAGTAAATGCTCAATAAAGATTAATCTAACTGTGGCTGATGGCTGGGCATAAAAGCACCTTAAAAAGCCTGCTCTTCTAGAAACTGTTCCTGTCCCTCGCGTTTGTTTGACTCTGTCTTTTGATGTTTTGCACTTCCAGGAGTTATTTGGGTGCTTTTGTCTCTCTCCTAAGCCCACCTAAGACTAGCTCTGGGTTCTCAGGGACTGATTTATGCCACTCTCTCTCAAGACCTGGGTGCCTGGCATGAAGTTTGGACACACGAACACTCATGGGTGGCAATGGCCACAGCTCTGACGTTGGCTATATGTGACAATAATCATAGGTTCTCATTCTGTGCCAAGACTGTGGTCTATGTTTTACAGCAATTAACTCTCACAGCATTGATTTAATATTCTTAGCAATTAACAAGTAATTCGCTCCCCATGGAATAGGTAGCAATCTCTTGTCAGAAACAACCCCCTGAGGTGGGCGCTATTAGTACTTCCTGTTCCTGGGGCAAGAAGCTGGGGTGTGGCAAAGGGCAGTGACTCGCTCAGGCTCACACAGTTAGAAAGTATGGGGGCCAAGTGTTGAATGACATCGTTGGCTCCCAGCAGTCAGGACCAGTGTTCCCCTGAGCTCATCTCAAGCAGCCCAAGCAGGTGCGGCTTTCTTTCCCCCGCGATGGAGACCAGCACCGTTGTGTCCCTCCTCCACATCAAGCCCTCTCCACTGCAATCTCCCTAAGTGATCACTGCTTTTCTCATGCACTAAGGACAGCATGCAAAGCTGTCACTCAGCAGAGGAGCTGGGACATGAGCCTCGGCCCTGGGGACTGCCGTCTCTAGAGGACTGAGCAGAGGCTCAGAAAAGTGAGGTCTGAGCTCTGGTTCTTGCTGGACTGGAGCTCTGTCCTGACCTCTGGGCCCCTTTCTGGGACTCTGTCACAGGCTGCATCTGCCCCTGATCTGGGGAGGTAGGAAGGCTCTGGGGCCTCTAGGCCTCACTCCTTTTTTAACCTGGGATTCAGACTGCCCAGCTCTGACGCTTGTCACTTGGGCTGAGCCACCCATACCTCCTGGCTCCCTCCTAAAGCTTCAGACATTGGCACTGGGAGGCAGCGATGTGCTTCCTCCAGATTTCTCTTTCCTGGAGACCCACATGTGTAATAAAGAGATGCAGGGCAGGAGAGGAAGCAGGACTGGCTGTCTGGGGAGGTGCAGGCCGGTCAGGGCTGGATTCTCGGAGCAGGGGGTGGAGGGAAGCCAAGGCCTGCGGCAGAGACCAGGAAAGAGTGGTGAGTACTGTGTGCTGCCTTTAGCAAGACATGGAGCAGACATGTGTAAGGGGCAACAGACACCATCCAGGCCAGTGAGACAAATCCGAGAGGTGGGAGGTCTGTGGTGTCAGATCCATGCAGGGACAGGGCCACCTTCCCGCAGGCCAGTGACAAGTAGCACCCAGACCCGGGAAGGGCTCCCCGCAGCTCCTCCCCACTCTGGCAGCTGTCGCCAGGATGGCTGGAAGACGCTGGAGGCAGGTGTCTCTGCGGGGAGCCCCTGACAGCCGCCCCAGCTGCCGCCCATCAGAGAGAACACACGGAGACCAGACAGATGAGGCTGTCTCCAGACAGGTGTCAGCGGAGGGACGAGGGGCAGGCGGCGGGCCGTCATTACAACACACACCCTGCCCGTCTCCCAGGCGCCACCCAACAAGAGGCTCTTAATCATCAGAGAGCGCTGCGGGCCTTTCTCGGTTCCCTGGACCTTGCCACATGAGCATGTGCACAAACACGCCTTGAGCAGAGCCGAGAGCCACCTGTGCTGCCCAGGACCTGTGAACACGCTGTGCAGAGGTGCTCTCTCTGCGTCTGCACTGGAGTACAAGCATGCACAGTCACACATGTGAGCGCGCACACTCATACCAGTCTCAAGTCAGAAAGCACAACATACATGGGTTCAGACTTAACGCCTGCACACTCATGAGTGGGGAGCTCACTTGCCTCCATTTTACAGTGTCCACGCCGTGTCTGACTGGGCTTTCACGAAAGAGAAGTCTAAGGTCCAGGTGCAGGTGGTTCAGGGGGGACCCCAGGAATCTCAGAGAAGTAAAGCATGCAATATAACTCAAGGCTATCACCAGAGTGAGCTTCCTGAAATGTTTCAAAAAATGTCAAGGGTCGAGGGATATGATGAAGGAGAGGGAGTACTTTGAGGGAGAGTTAAAGGCAATATGTCTTTTATTCTAATACAATTTTTAATGTTCAAATTCACTGTAGTCTTTGGTCTCCATAAGTGGAGGGACAAACAGACAGACAGATATGTTCTAGCACACCTCTGGACATGAAGGAAATGGCATGAGAAGGCTCCCTACATAGATTAGGCTGGTCTTGAACTCACTCAGCAGTTCAGGGTGGCCTCAAATACACGAGTCCTCCTGCTTCAGTCTTCTTAGTGCTCTCATCGTAGCATAAAATTTATCCTTTTAAAATTTGAATTTAGTATCTTTAGTATATTCACAAAATTACACAACTATCAACCACTGTCTAAATTCAGAACATTTTCATCACTCCCAGATAAATCCTATATCCATCAGCAGTCTCTCTTTACTTCTGCTATCCCCAATCAATCTACTTTCTGTCTCCATGGATTTTCTTAGTTTAGATCTCTCATAGAAGTGGGATCACACAATGTGTGGTCTATTCGACCTTCTTTCACTTAGCATAATGGTTTCAAGGTAAATCCATTTGTAGCATATGTCAATATCTTTCATTTAATGGCTTAATAATATTCCAGAGTATGGACACACCATATTTAGTTTACTCACTCATTATTTGGTGATTGTTTGAGTTGTTTCCATTTTTGTGATAAATAGCACTGATATGAACATATATAAACAAATTATCTGTGAAAATATGTGTTCATTACTCTTGGTATATGACCCAGAATCACTGGGTCATGTGGTACGTCTATGTTTAACCTTTTGAGAAACTCATAAACTGTTTCCCAAGAGCCTGAGCTCTTCTGCTTTCCCATCAGCGGCGTGAGCTTCTGACTATACCAAATCCTTAGTGATATCTGCAGTCCTTATTATTATTATTATACCCACCATAGTGGTTATAATGTGGCATCTTTTTGTAATTGTGTAACTACACAATTACACAATTGTGTATTGTATAATTCATTCTGCTTGTTTTAAATTTATTTTATTCTTCTACTAATTTCTATTTTATTTAATTTTTATTAGTACATGTTTGTGATATATAATGAATACATTCCTCATGAGGAGTTAATGCCTGTACACATCACATCTTAGTCCTTTTTACTTCCTTTTCTCCTCCTCTCTCCCTTTCTATTTTTTTTTTTTTATGGAGGAAGTTTAGGTTACTGATTTGAGATCATTCCTTTTTTAAAATGTAGATTTTTATAGCAATGTATCTCCCTTTAAGCATTGCTTCAGGAGCATCCTATAAGTCCTGTGTGTTCATTCCTGTGAAATATTTTCTAGTTTTCCTTGTTATTTTCTTCTTTGATCATTGGGTATTTTGTAATGTGTTGTTTAATTTCCACATGTTTATGAATTTCCTAATATTCTTTCATTACTGATTCGAATTTCATTCCATGCGATCAGAAAATACACTTCCATGATTTAAGTTCTCTTAAATTCATGAGATTTGCTTGGTGAGCTAATATATCTCCTGTCCAGGAGAGTGTTCAAGGTGTTCTTGAGATGAATACTGCGATTAGAGAGAGTACTCTCTGGACATCTGTTGGGTCTGAAGTGTCTACAGGAGTGTTCCCATAATTGTTTCCTTCTTGGCCTTCTGAATGGCCATTCTGTCGTTGAGGGGAGTGTTTTCACTTCAGTTATTGTATCAACTCTGGAACTTCTACTCTTTAAAAATTTCTCTTTGTTGATACTTCCTGTTTGGAAAGACATCATTCCTACACTTTCCTGTCATGCTTTAGCTCGCCTTCCTTTAGTTCTCTGAACATATTTAAGACGATTGGCTTCAATTGCTTATCCCGTCAGTCTACTAGGTGTTTTTCAAGGATAGTTTCTATTGGCTTTTTTTCTCTGTGTACAAGCCATGTTTTCCTGTTTCTTTTCATATACTCACAGAAGCATCCAAGTAATTTTAGTTAAAATTATGCATTCCAAATCATCTCACATGGCAGCTCTAGAACTCAGTCTCTGCCTCCCGACTGTGGTTTTTTGTGGTTTCTGTTTGGCATAGTTTGTTGTTTATTTGCTCAGTGAGTTTCTTCGCCTGGTCCTGTTAAGTCTGTATTCTTTATCGTATGTGTCCATTAAAGTCTCTTATTTAGTGAGCTTAGTGGTCACTTAATTGTTGAACAGATATTTTCTTAAACTCTTTGAACCAATAAATCTTACAACCCTTGCTAGGAGATCTGTGCACTGGGAGAATTTAGACCTCTGATTTCATTTTCACTTGTTGTCTGCAGAGCTTCAGGTCACCCAGCGGTGAGAGCTTACGGACTCTCTGGGCAGCACATGGATGTAGCCTTTGAGGTAACTTGGAAAAGTCCCTCGTTCATCTGTCAAATTTTTCTTTTAAGATTTCTGGTGAGTTTTTACTGTTCCCACGTCCTCAAACAGCTGGGTTGTTAAACAGTTGCCACTGGTTGTTTTCAACAAATGTCCTTTGGGATGGTCCTATTTGCACACACAGAGGGCTCTGATTTAGGTGTAAAAAAGACAAATTTTGAAACAAAGCTTTTCAACAAGCCACCAGATAGGTCAAATAATGGCAGTTCTCAGGATGGGGCTTCTGAGAAGCTCTAAACCTGTTCTGTCTCTGCTAGTGGCTGTTAGGTTGCCAATTTACAAAGTTATGGTTACAAAGCTGTTGGATTTCAGTCTCTCCTACAATGCTGTCACAACACAGGACCGTGCCATGACCCTTGGTCACCCCACAGTGTGAGGATGCCTCCCCACAATTCAGTGGATCTCAGCTGAGTGTCCTCTAATTCAGCTCTGACCCTGTCTGCCTGGAGATAGAAGGTCTTCACCTATATTTCCAATTGACTGGCTGCAAATAGGGGTTTCCACAAACCATTATTCAGGTTTGAATGATTTTCTAACGAAGATCATGGAACTTGAAAAACACTTACTTACACCTGCTAATTTGTTAAAGAGAATATTGTGAGTAATATCATGGAAGAGAGGTCCAGGGTGACAGGTAGGAAGAAGAGGCCAGGCTCCTCCATGCATGTTAGTCTTTAATTTCCATCATTTCCAAAAAGTACATTTGAACATTTTTCCAGGCTTCTCATTTCTTATACAGTGGAGAGATCTCTGCAAGTCCTCCAGAAACACAGTTTTTCTTTATTTTTATTGAATGACTTTTTGTTTTGTTTTTATCATGTTCGGGTACTATGCAATCAGAAACTAATATAAATATAAAAACAAAATGGGCAGTATATACAGATGTGCACATGTACACACAGCGACCATCAAAGGCTGGGGAGGGGACATTCTGAACACGGAGCTGACTCTGCTGTCCACATCAAGGATGAACAAGGGTGTGTCACAGGCAAGTGTGACTTATACATGGAGGCTCCTGAATTACATGTGTACATGTGGAGATGAGAGGAGCCACAGGAAGTGGCCGTGGAGCCCTCTGGCAGTAGTGGTGGTGTGGCTTGGACTTGCCCACGGTTAACGACCCCTCAGTATCCAATGTGTACACAGGCCGGGCACATGCATAGTAGGCACACGGCACACGTGTGCGGGCAACCGTGCACCTGGATCAGCTCAGGTTAAAGAAGGACATTGTACTGATCTCCCACAGGGGCTGGGACCGGACTGAGGAGGGTGGGTGGATAGGACAAGTGACTGGAAGGGGCAGCTGAGGCGTCTGGCCTGACGTCTTGGGCCACCAGCCTCCCACTGTCACGTGGACTCCCATGCTGCACCGAGACACCCTTTTCTGGCAATTGGCACCTGGGCACCACTACAGCAGCCTTGGGACCCTGACTTGTCATGGGCTCTCCCAGTCATATCCTTGACTGCGCATATTACCTGCAGCTGGTAAGTGTCATGTTTGTACCTCAACCTGCCCCCCCCCCGAAGATTAATGTCACCTTCTACTCTGGGCCACCTGTGGTGGGAAGGGGTCAGGTACCCTACCCTTGGCTGGGTGTCTCCACTCACTTCCACCATCAAATACTCTGGGTTTCCCGGGCCCATGGTGCATGATTCAGGATTTCTAAAACAGCAGCTTCTTTTTATTATGAGTTATTTCAAGCACCTAAGAATAATATAATGAAGACCAAGGTACCTACCACCCAGTTTTAACACATTAAAATTATATTTGATCTACTTCAGTTCTTATCTTTCTTTAGTTTTAAAAATTTATTTTGTCAGCAAGTAAACATATTCATCTACTCTCGGGTTTGTGAGCATTGCGGTTGTTTTTGCTATTGTGACCAGAGCTATTTTAAGTATTCTGGTCATGCCTGCTAATGCATGTGTGTCTGTGCGTGCGTGCGTGCGTGCGTGCGTGTGTGTACACACTACACCAAGGTTTCCTCTTGGGGATTGGCCTTGGTGTGGAATTGCAGCATGTCCAGCAGCATGAGACCCTGCTGAACTGTTTTTCAGTGTAGTTGTATCAATTTGCACTGCACCAGCAGCGCCTGAGAGGTCCCACGGATCTGCGTCCTCCAGTGTCCTGACACAAAGCGATGGAAGCCAGCAGCAAGAGTGAATGGACAATAGGGAGAAGCAACAATGGGCAGGAATCGGGCGGTACAATGGGAAGTGAGAGAAGTAAGCTCCAGCTGCAAGGTTTAGGACCACGGTGCTCTTTGAGAAACTTCATAAGTAATTTATATACAGGAATACAGGCACATATAGTGTATCTAGTTCATATCCCTATGCAACTTTTGTTACTTACTGCCTTTTTAAGGGAACAAAATGTTACAGCTACAATTTGAACACCAATCTGTAGATCAGTCTAACCCAGTTCTTTTTTTTTTTTTTTTTTTTAGGTTTTCTGAGACAGGGTCTCGCTTTGTGGTTCAGACTGGCCCTCAGCTCAGTCTCAAACTCACATCACAATCCTCCTGCCTCTGCCTCCGGAGTGCTGGGATTACAGGCATGAGCCACCACGCCCGGCGCTGTGGTATGTGGTACTGGTTGCTGCTGGGTGTGGGTCTCCACACCCAGTATTGTTATGTGGTTACCGGGGAATTGAACCCGGGTCCTTGCGCTTGCAAGACAGGCGCCGGAACCACTGAGCTAACTCCCCGGCCCAGTCTAACCCAGTTCTTTCTCCTTCATTCTAAATGGAAAGACTCAGCCCAGTACTCCAGGAGATTGAGGTAGTATTTCAAGTTTGAGCCCAGCTCAAGCAACCCTGTGACTCAGTGAGACCCTGTCTCAAAATAAAAATAAGATGGAGATCGAGCTTAGTGTAAAGAACCTAGACACACAGACACACAGACACACAGACACACACACACACACACACACACACACACGTATACACACAGGAAATGCTCTCAGGAACAGGCATATAGGATTCTCAGTTGTGGTTTTCTATTTTAACTACATATGAGCATGTGTCCATGCTATTGGTAGTTTTTGCTTTTGTTTTTTACTGATTTTGGTTTTATACTGGCCTTCACACTGAGCTATATTCCCAGCCCTTGTCTTTTTCTTGAGATGGGTTCTTGCTGTGTCACTGAACTGCATAGGCTGGGCTCAGGCTTGTGATTTTTCTGTCTCAGCCTCCTGGAGTGCTTAGATTATAGGTACACACCACAATGCTGGGGTTATTGGTAGGATCTTAATATTTACATTATTCATATCAAATCATCCAAAATCTTCTACAATTCACTTTTCTCCCCCTACTCAACAGTATAGTTTTGAGACTTATCCATGTCAACACATACAGCTAAAGTTTATTTCTCATAATGACTGTAGTCCATTTGTTAATTTGCTACTTTTTATCCATCTTCCTATATATGGGAATTAAGTGATATTGAGTTTTGTGATTTTGAATTTTTTTTTTTTTTTTTTTTTTTTTTGAGACAGGCTTTAGCTTTTTGCAGTTCAGGCTGGCCCTGAGCTCAGCCTTGAACTCAGCAGTCTTCCTGCCTCCGCCTCCCAAGTGCTGAGATTTCAGGCATGAGCCATCATACCTGGCACTGTGGTATGTGGTGCTGATGCTGGTGGGCAAGAGTCTCCCCACCCAGCATTGTTGTATGTGGTTACTGGGCATCAAACCTGAGCCCTTGCACTTGCAAGGCAGGGGCGGGAACCACTGAGCTAAATCCCCGGCCCCGAAATTCTTTTTTTTAAAATTCAAATCTTTATTTGTACATTATATATATACATCATCATCACATGCAACATTGAGTTTGTACTAGTATATGACATGACTTTATTCTCATTTTTTCCCATTCCCCCACCCACCCTACAAACCCCCACCCTCTATATAATAAGCTATTTCCTTTTTTCATTACTATCACATTCTTTTCCCCTCATTATTTACCTCTACACTCTATTTCCTTTTAAATATTTTCTATTTCACAATATCTACTATGTATCTAGAACTCATTTACATCTTCTTGAAGATGTGATCTTGAAATTCTAAGGTCTCATGTTTAGAAAGATGTTTGTGAAACAGGAAGCTGCTCTTTTACCTCCTGGGGTTCCCTCAGGTCTCAGTTGGGCCTCGGATTTACAGGCAGAGCCTTATCCAGGTGGGAGATGCTGACACTCTAGGAAGTAATAAAGGTTCTGCACTTGGCCAACCTCAGTTTGGCTCTGGAAAGTTCTTCTGGACCCACTGTTGCACATCTTTATAAAATCCAGTTTTGGCAAAAACCCTGCTGAATCAGTTTAGCAGACACTCACGGTGCCCCTTGCGATCAGATCAGGTTTCTGACCTAGGAGGGCAGTTTCACTAGGATTCCACCTTTCACTGATGTTCCCTCCCAGTAACTATCCATCCGCCCATCTGCACTCCTCCTTGGCGTTCAGTGCTCTCTTACACAGGCTGCTGCAAAATCCCACTGCCGAGGCCTTGGACCCACCGGACGGTCTGAGTAACATCTGCCTTATTGTGCTTTAATGAGTGTCACCAGATAATTTTTCTGAAACAGGAGAGACCAGGCTCTGAGCTTCCCACCCCCCACCCCAAGATCTACCACACAGTCCTTTTGGCTGGGTTTCAGGTGAGGATCAGAAAGAAACGAAGCAGTACCGGCATAGGCTCTTGAGAAGGAGTCCGACTACCACTTGGAGGGACCCCACCCCCAGGGGGGCATGAAAACATCAGAGAGATGTGGCAGGCCCTCGTGGCATCTGCGACAGCAACACATCAAGGTGACCAGTCACAGAGGGTCCGATGGGGCAGTGAGCCTCGGTGGGGCGCCAGCTGGGGGCCAGTTGTTCTGCCAAGGCCCCCGATTGTCATCCAGCCCATGAATGAGGAGACCACTGTGTCTCACTGGCTTTGTTTCTTTCACCCCAGCAAAATAGAGCCTTGAAATAGAAATTGATTTCTTCAAGAACAAAAGAAGTTCCCTCCCTTGCACACCTGGGTGTGGGTGGAGAAAGATCCTACTGCATTCTGAGTGAGGACCATGGGTTTCTAGGAAAATAAGCTGTCCAGACTGTAAAATTCTAACCTTAAGGTTCAAGTGTAAAATTCTAACCTCAAGGTTAGAAGTAGGCAAAGCATTTAGTTTGGGAGCTCTTGGGATGTCCGTCAGGGCTGTGCCCACCTCCCTGGCCTCCCAGTATCCCCAGACAGCGAAAGCGTAGAGCTCTGACGGGAAGCCCCTGGCTCCCTGCCCAAGGTTCTGCCAGTCCTTGGCAAGGCAGGAACCTAGGGCCCAGGAAGCTGAGGCTAAAACGCTGCACTAGAGAGCGAGGTGGACAGTAGAGTCCTCGGCTAACAGGTGCAAGGCACTAGGTTCCAGCCCCAGCACCAGAGGAGGGCAGGTTAACCTTCCCCTGGGGACTTTCTGGTCACCACAGAACTAGAGAGGAGACAGCCAGAGAGGCCCGACCATGCCCTGTTAGTCAGCAGCGCGGGCCTCTGCACCTCACGTGTGTCCTTCCTCCTGCAGCTCTTCTGTCTGCGGAGGACGGCTGCCCATGTCCCTGTGGCTAGCTGCCCGGGTCCAGGCCTCTCTCACTGCCCAAGGCGGCCATCCATTTCCTGGCTACCTCATTTGTCTGCACCCAGTGAGAAAAGATCGCTGCTGCCTCTCTGCCTCAGCTGGCACTGTAACAGATGGCCTCCTTCGGCCACCTGAGCTGACACCCTGACACCCTCCTCCTGCCCCAAACTCCCTATTGGGAGGAAGGATCTGGAGGAGGCTGTTGGGGGTACATGGTCAGAGTACTCAGGCCCCAAGGACCAGCCATCTCTGTGGAGGGGCGTCAGCCAGCCGTTCTGTGTCGCCACTCAGGTGTGGACAGCCAGAGCCTCCCAAAAGCTGCTCGCAGTTCCTCCTTCACTTGTCCATCCCTCATCCCTGTAGAGGCTGAGAATGATCCTGTTTGACGTGTGCCTTTGGTGCCAGCTCCCATGCGGGGTGCCGGGGACTCGTCGCCGTTGTCCCTGATGGGCTTCAGCAGGGCACGGCTGAGCCAGATGTGCAAACTCAAGGCAACGTGCAAATGGAGAGGCAGATCAAAGTTGCCCTGAGTACCAGACTCCAAGTCAGGAAGCAGAGGGGGATGGGAAGGGCTGGAGAGCTGGGGCTGGGGTCTCTGAGGAGGTCTCGGGCCTGGGTTCTGAAGCTGTGATGTCAAGAGCATGGGCTCTGAACATGGTCTGCCTGCGCAGGCCTTTCGCTGTGTGACCTTAGGCCAGTTGCTTAATTTCTCTGAACCTCTTGAGGAGATCTAGGAATGAGAATCCCTCTTAGAGAGGCTGTGAAGGCCAGTGAGTAAGGCATAGCACCTGCCAGGTGTAACACCTGGTGCGCAGAGTGAGCTTATGGTCTCACACTTTGTATTGTGTAAGAATTTGCAGAGAGGGCAATGTGGGCAAACGGTTTGGACATAGGTCACAGACTACAGTACGCACATAGGGAAATGTGAACTACTGGAGACGCTAGAATTTAGAAAGAGAAGGCAGGTTTGGATAAGGGTTGGAAGGGTAGGAACGTGTGCCCAAGCCTGAGGGTAACAGGGAGCCATGGAAGGCTTGAGAGGGAGGGCAGGCAGGTCAAGCCGAGTATCCAAAAGACTCTGCTGGTAGGGCCTGCAGAAGAGAGGCTGAAAGGCTAACACTGGAACTCAAACCCTCAATCCCAACTCAGTGGGATTTCAGAACTGCTAGAAATCCAGAGCTCCTCACACCTGTGACTGGTCAGGTCCCCAGCGAGCATCTCACCATGCCATGGGGTGGGGGCTGTGCAGAAGTCCAGCTCCAGGACAAAGCCCCTTCTAGGGGTCCATGAGTGGACAGGAAACTAAATCCAAAATCAAATGCTACAGGTCAATGGATGCGAAAATCATTTGGAGCCAACAATAAAAACCAACAATAAAAACCACCTCCAGACTCAGAGGCAAAGAGAGAGCTCTGTGGAAGCTGAGCCTCTGGAGCCCAAGCGTGCCAGGCCCAGGAGGGGATGTCAGCTGAGTTCCTGTCCCCAGGGCCTTTCCACTACCCTCCGTGGAGGGACAGTCTCCAAGGACATTGAGAGGACAGACAGGGAAACGAAGACTTGGAGAGAGAGCACCAGGAGAAACCAAGTCCCTGGAGAATCAGCGCCCTGGAGTGTACAGAGCTGAGCTTTGAGCCAGCACCTCCCTTTCCGGCCCCTGGGCTGGGTCAGCGAGTCACCTGACCTGAAGTTTCTTTGTCAGGCAAATCACACAGGCCAGGTGGGCTTGCTCCCTGTTCTGTCCTGCCCAGCCTCTTACCACCCTGCAGTTGGTGCTTGGCACAGCCTGGCTAATCCTATGGGCAGGGAGGACTGAGACAGAGCCTGGAGTACCGTCCCAAGCCAGGAGTACCTTCCCGAGCCATGAGATACATAAAACCTCAATGCCGAATCCATTCTTGTCTCACTCATTCCTCCAACCCAGGTCTAATGGCAGCTCCTGATTGGCACAGAACTTAGGGCCTCAGGCTGACACCAGTCCCCAGGCTGAGGGCCAAGGCCCACCCTGGGCCAGCAGGAGCCGTGAGGACAGAAAGAGTAAGACAAATGGGAGACCCGAACAGAGGAGCCTCTGGCTGGTGCATCTGGACACCCAGGACAATGCAGAGAGTGGAGCAGAGAGAAAGGCTTTTACACTAGAATCATCTGTTGAAGACCTACTGTGTTCCAGGAACTCAGGATAGAGCAGTGAGCAAGACATACAGGGAAGGGCTGGGGATTTAGCTCAGTGGTTCTGGTGTCTGCCTGGCAAGCACAAGGTCCTGAGTTCGATTCCTAGTACCACCACACACCACAATGCGGAGCATGCTGGCTCACGCCTGTAATCCCAACACTCAGGAGGCAGAGGCAGGAGGGTTGCTGTGAGTTCAAGGCTAACCTGGGTTACTTAGTGAGCTCAGGGCCAGCCTGAACTACAAAGCGAGACCCTGTCTCAAAAAAACCCCCCCCAAAACAAGGAGCATATATGCTGAGGGCACAGCCCTGATCTGAAATCATTCTGTAAGAGTCTCCCAGTTCCAGGGGCCTACGTGACCTGGGAGCATGACTGGACCCTGATTGTCCCGAGAGCTTCCTGGAGGAAGTGAGGTGGGATCTGGAGGAGAAGGCAGAGGCCGGAGAGACACAAAAACAAGGAGGGGAGGAGGAGGGACGGAAGCAGACATTCAGAAACGGGACCAGGAAGGTCCAGAAGACGATGGGCAAGAAAAGGATCCAGAAATGGAGGCAGGAGGACAGCGAGGTGGAGGGAAGGAGCAGCCAGGCTCGGACAGACTGTGAGAAAGAGCAGTAGATGGGCAGAAGGAGCTGCGAGGAAGGGGTGAGGCCACGCTCATGGCCCCCACTCAGGCCCCCACACACTGCAGCGGGCCTTTCATCTCACACAAAAGAGGAGCCTGAGCCCCCCGGGGAAGCAGGGTGGAGGCCTGGTGGAGCTGCATAATACATTTCCTGTTTCATCTTCCCTGTGTACGGTTGGGGGTCCAGGCAGAGCCCGACTGAGCCAGTGGGGAGTGGGGCTGGCAGGAGAGCTGCAAGGAGGTGGGCTGGGGGTGCTGGCTGGCCCAGAGGGGTGGCGGCTCATGGTGCCCTCAGGCAGTGGTCAGCTGGAGAGAGCTCCTGCCCAAAGGCTGGCTGAGGAGGGGGCTGTCAACAGAGGCGTGTGTGTGTGTGTGTGTGTGTGTGTGTGTGAAGTAAGGTGTTAACTGTTAATGGGGATGTTAACTATTAACTAGGGCGTATTCTCTGTGAAACATGATGCTCTGTCAAGTAAAGTACTCCTTCAGTGGCACGTTCGCTCTTCTTTCCAGTGTTAGTCGTTAATAAATATTTTGCTGTTAACTGGCGGTTCAACGAGTAAGGTTTTTGTTAAGTAGAGTTTTGCACTTAACCAGGATATTCACACTTACTCGGGTGGTGGCTGTTAACTAGGGTGTTTAAATCAAATGTGGTACTTTTCATCAAGTGCCCTGGCCCAGTTAGTGCCTTGGTTTACCTGCTCCCTCTCTTCCCTCTCCCCAGCTTCTCTTTTGTTGGAAATCCTCTGGGGCTGGACCTGAGGACGTGTTTCCTCCAGTGAAGAGGCCCCACGGTCAGTCCAACCCAACTCCATAGTCAAAGTCACAATTGGCCACTAAAATGGAAAGTGGGACGCTTCCCAGAATGACCCACATCTTTTAAAACGCCATCTGTAACATTTCCACAGCCAGAGGACTGTCTCTGTGCTAGTGCAGGGACTGTTTGTGGAGGAGCTGTGAGCTCTGAGGTGGGCTCTCAGGAGGTTTTGACCTCTAAGACCCAGGGATCCTGAGGAGCACCCAAGATACGAGGGGAACCACCCGTCAGCCATGTCCTGGTCCCTCCATGCTGAAGCTCTGTTGTTTGGTGCCTGGGGAGCTACCGTCTTTCCAGATTCTGACAGGGAGCCACGGGAGTCCTCTGCTGTCTCATCTCCAAGGAGTCACTGAGTCACCAGGCGACACTCCTCAAGTCACTGGCCAATCTGGGCCTCAGCAACAAGGTGGGGTTCGCAGCAGCAGATGTCAGGGGACTGACCAGCTCCATCTCTCGGGACAGTGCTCTTTGGGGGTCCTTTCACAGATCTAGAGTCCGAGGCCAGAGAGGTGGCTCTGACCCAGGTACATGCCTGCCTCCCATGAGGCCTGGCCAGCTCCTTAGCTGGCCCCTTTCTCAGCCCTGGGAATTTCCCCACCACCGGGCACTGGCAGTGACAGGATGGACCCAGCAGTCACCAGCTGCCCCCTATGGCCTGGGAACCTGCCAAGTGAAGGAGCAGGCTTGGGGGAGCCCAGGCTGTCAGGCAGCCTCCACTGCCTCTTGGCCCCCAGCCAGCCCAGCGTGGGCCAGAACCACGCTCACACAGGACTGCCAGCACACTCAAATACACAGGCAGGGTACAACAGCACGCAGCCAGGCGCACACTATCACAGGGACACACAAATTCACTTACAGACACAGAAGTGCCACACCTATGCACTAAAGGGCACAGGCACCAGGCACGGCATCCTGCAGACTCTGTGCCCACCACACTGTCTCCCCCCCTCCCGGATGTGTCCCCTCAGTCCACACCCGCACACAGCCAAGGTATTGACAGCTGCAAGCACATTCTCACGACTTCCACCTGCCCCCGGCTCTTGGGCAAAACCATGCCCAGCTCAGCTCCTCCCTCCTCTGAGGGGGTGGTGCTCAGCTCAGCCTTTGGGCTTGGCACATGCTGCCCTCCTGTTTGAACACAAACCCCGCCCCAGCCTCCAGCCTGCCTGTTGACTGGCACCTCCTCAGCCCAAGCCCAGCTTTCTGGGGAACTGTCCTGACCCCCGGCCAGGTCTGATGTCTCAGTGTAATGCTCTTCTTGGGAATTTGGGGTGCAAGGATTAGCTGAGTGAGCACCCTGAGACCAGGCATCATCCCACGCCTGGGGCAGGGCCTGGCAGGGGACCCTTCACATGCCGCAGTGCGGTCCATGAATGGGTGGGTGAAGTTCAAGTATGTTTCTCCAGAGAGAGACAGAGAAGCGGACACTTGGATCAGGAAACCAATCAAATCCCACTTGTTCCTTTCTGACTAGGTGACTCAGAGAAGTCCCTTGGAATTCCTCTCTGGAATCCCTAGGTCTGTATTTATTTGAATGAACAGATCGCCCCTAGAAGATAAGTGGGAAATGAAATACACTAATGGATGGGGAGGCCCAGAGCCAGGGCCCTCTTAGGTCCACTGCCAGCTCTAGCACCTTTATGTGCAGCTCCAGCGCAGCCCCTTGTTCCTCAGGCCACAGGCCCAGCTCACAGCTGGAGCCACAGCTGGCATCTCTTGGTCAGACAGAGGCAACAGCTGCAGTTGTCAGACCTTATGGTGGGCCAGGCTGGACCAAGTGCTGGGCTGTGCGCACACGCGCGCACATGTGTGTGTGTGTGTGTGTGTGTGTGTGTGTGTGTGTGATACTGAACATTATCCCAACAGCCTCCCATATCCTAGGCAAGTACTCTACCACTGAGCTATACCACTGGTCATTTTTACATTTTTTTCTAAAATTTTGAGACAGAATCTTACTAAGTTGCCCAGGCTGGCCTTGAACTTGCAATCCTCCAGCTTCAGACTTCTGAGTAGTTGGTGGGGATTACCAGCATGCACTGTGAAACCTATCACAACAGACACTTTCTTACTTAATTCTCTAAATAGCACCCTGATGGAACAGGTGTCTCTATCACTCCAGTTCAGAGAAAAAGACTGAGGTTCCAAGAACTGGGCCCAGGATATTCTGGGGAAGAAGAAAGTGCTGTGTGAACCCCTTTCCAGCACACTCCATATTTTCTCACATCAGTCTTCTTCCTCTCTATGAACAAGTCCCTCCAAGTGCCCTCTGTCCCCTACTGCTGACAGCTTCCGTGCTCTGGCCTCGGCTCCGCCTCCTCCTCCTCCTCCTCACCTCCACCTGGCATACACCCCCTCCTGGAAGAGGATGGCAGAAACTGGGCACTGGCCCAGCAGTCATTAGCCCAGCCCTGGCATTCTCCAGCTGTGTGGCGCTGGGCAAGCTGCACCCCTCTCTACCTCACTTCCCTATCTGCAAAGCAGGAAGCATCCCCTAAGTCTATCATCAGGATGCTTCAAAATGTTTAAGGATAGAAACTAGGGATTGGAAAGGGACCTCACTTCTAGGCCCCATCAAATCCTGAAATCCCCCTCACAGCATCCCCCAAAAGAGCTCATTTGACCCCTGAATTCCTGCCGTAGGGAGCTCACCCCCTGCCAGACCTCCATGTCATTTCCGATTCTCTCTAGTTATATTGCTGGGACAAACTATCGGCCTGCATCTCTGATCACTGACAGATATTTACAGCGGGACTCTTCTGCCGAAACTGGGGACACAGGAAGTCAGACCTGCGTGGACACCAAGGTGCCCGGCTGAGATAAAAACAATGCCAGGTTGAGGCAGCAAAGGCCTAGTGGCCATCTGGTTCCACCCTAGATTTACATGTCATTTTTGAAGATTCCTAGACTCCTACATTTCTGTGATCTAGTCCAAATCTTTTGTGCCGAACATGAAAGAAAATTCACAGACAGGTGATGGGGAGAATCTTCCCCAAGGTCAAGGTCATATAGCCAGAGCTTCAGAGTCAGTATCCAAACCTGCCTATTGGCCTCCGGCACACACCCCAGCCCACCTCCCATCAGACCCCTTTCCCAAACCTAGATAAGCCCAGAGCCTGAAATCGGAAGCAGAACCACCCCCTCCCCCCAAGCCCCACTCCTTCCCTGGGGCTGGGGACTTCGATCTGAGAGACAACCTGCCGCCGTTCAGAGCCACAGGAGAGCCTGGCATAGGCCCAGGCCACTGAGGGGGGCGGACAGCTGGGCCGGGTGATGGGTGGTTTTAATATTTAAACACAGTTTGCTGCCGCCGCACAGCCGCGGGCCAGAGCAGCTGCTTCCTCTTTCTTCTCCTTCCTTCCTTCTTTCCTTCCCTTTTTTTAAATCTTTAATGTCTCCCACCAGCCACCAGTGGGGGAGGTGACGTTCCAGTGTCATATTTCAAAGGGTTGCCACAGCTGGAGGGATATTCAGAGCATTTCGAGCCAATCCATTGTGTATAAATATATAGATATATATATATAGGTTTCATTATCCCCTTCAGGGATGCCAGAGAACATATTCTTTTAATATGTATAATATATTTGAGCTGCTACATGACTCGCAGGAGGAGGGAGGGGCCCACAATTGACATTTCAGAGGCATTTCCATGGACAGAGAAACACCCAACTTTGGGGAAAGGTAGGGGCCTGCTCCGCTCAGGGTGGATCTGGAGCCCTTTGGCTGCGTGGGTGTAGGGTCTAAACCATAACCTTACCTGGTGCCCAGCCCCCGCACTGGTACTTATTTGGGGACCCGTAATTTTCTGTTGTTAAGTGGTCAAGGGATTTGAGGGCAATGTTCCTGCATGTGGCGCAGCCGCAGAGGTCAAAGGCTATATGCTTATAATGGAACCTTGGGCCCACTGCTTAGACTGTCTCAAACTTCCCTGCCTTTGTCAGTGGAGACAGCAGGGCTGCCTCACAAGGTGATCACAGTGGACGTGAGAAGAGGCCTGAGCAGAGACCACAGGGGCCCCACAAAGTGATGCTATGAGTGACACTGAAGATGTCACTGCGGAGCAGGGAGAGAGAATGTCCCCTGCGCCTCCCTAGTCAGTGAGGGACATTTTGGCCACTTGAGACCCACTTGTGAATGGGTCCAGAAAGGACTGGGCTGCCCTTGGCTACCAGACTTCAATGACATTCTTAGGACCCCAGCTTCCTTCCTATCCCCTCTCAAGACACAGGCTTCAGCCTCTGAGTGCCATTTTGCTTGGTGGTGCTGGCTTGGTGCTCCCCTAACCATTTTCCACGAGGCGGATGTTTTTCTCAGTAGCTGGGATCACTTAGAAAGGAGGTCGAAGGAAGATGGCTTCTAGCTTTTCCTCCACATCTCTGACTCTCTGGCGGCATCTGCTCATTTGGCTCTTTCTGCTACTTCCTCCTTCACCTGAGTCTGGCCGCTGGGAGGGCCAGAGGTCTCCAGATGGTGGAAGCAGACGACAGCTCCAGGGGGAGAGGCTCCTGCTGGGCTCAGAGAGGAACTAAGAGAAAGGGCGGATCCCTGGTCCCGTTCCAGGGTCCCTAGAGTGCTATACCCAGTTCTTACCTTTGATCCTCTGCTTGCCTCTCCCCTCCTTTCCTTGGTCAAGAGCATGCCCACTCACCCAAGAGTGTAAAGCATCACCCGGCTTCCTTCTAGTTCCCTACCTGGCATCTACCAGCAAGACCTGCTACAGACGTGTATTTGTCCAGGACCCCCCATGCTGCCCCCTGGTCAGAGCCACGAGCATGCTCCCCAGCCTCCCAGCTTCCAGTCCTGCCCTGCCTGGCCCACTCACCGTCCACCAGCCAGAAGGAGCTTTAAACACCACAGATCTGATCCTTTCCTGCCCAATTTCGCTGCTTCCGCTTTTCTTGCCTTTGCCATGACTGGCTTCCTCCCGCTCATGTTCACCGTCCCTCGTCCCTCCACGGGTTTGATCCTCTGCTGGTAGACGAGGTACAGCACCCAGACTCAGTCAGTGACAGACACCCTCCCCTCCCTGCTCAGTCATTCTTCACTTCTGCCCTTTGTGTCTTCCTCCGACCATCTCTCACCCTTTGTAACTACTTGCTTTATGATGTTTACTTGTTTGGCAGTCCCCTCCCCCTCCCTGAAGTCCTTGGGAACAGAGCTTGGTATTTCTCCTTGCTGCGTTCTCCTGGTATTTCTCCCAGGCTGGCGCGCAGTGGGCCCGGGGAGCAGCAGGGCACCGCCTGGTCGGCTCAGCCTGTGTAGGTCAGGAGAATGCACGCTGTTGGCTCTGATGGCAGTCAGGGAGAAGCAGGGCCTGGAGCAGAGGTGTGTGGATGGCCCAAGAAAGGAGTCCCGGGACCTGCCCCGCTGCCTCTGAGGCCTCTGTTCTGAGCGTGGGAAGCAGAAAGGCAGGGTGGCGGGGGAGCTGCAGGTCTGCTTCCTTCTGCACCCGTTTCACAGGCCCGTGGCCTCTCCCTCACGTTGGACAACGTGTCCCGAGCCAGTCCCTCATCCTTGTCCTGCAGGCCTCAGCCTGGCTCACACACTTCCTAGCAACCAACAAAGGTCTCACAGGGACCTCAAGTCACTGAGTCCATCCCATGCTTTACTACCTGCAGGCCTCCCTGCTCCCGTCCTCACGAAGTGTAGACAGACGCTTGGTGCAGTGGACTTTATCGCTGGCTTTAAGAGATCAGAGCAGCCCCCTTCTCCTCCCGGGGCCTCAGTTTCCCTTTCCTAACAATGGAGAGGTGATGGCTGTGTTGGCCAGTCTCTGCGTGACCGCGGCGCACATCTCCGCGGAGTGTTGGCGCCCCCTGCTGGAACCTGGAGAGCGCGCAGGCCCCACAGGTGCAGAGCTGGATCCACGGTGAGGTACACAGAGATACAAATAGTCTCCTACCTCAGCTTCCAGACCACCCTACAACACACACACCCCGCCAACCACCTTTTCCCAGGCAATACCAGCCCCTTATTGGCGGAAGGTGTGGGCAGAGCTTGGACGTGAGGGGTGAGGTGTCCATGTGTCTGTGTCCTGGAAGCCCCTAGAGATGTGAGAAAGAACAGTGGGAGATGCATGACACCCCACGCTTGGGACAGGCCCAGTAGTAAAAGGGAGGAAGCAGGGTGCCCCTGCTCTGGCTCAGGACTTTGGGAGTGGGGTAGAGGGCTCTACCTGGGCCTGCCTGGCTGTGCTGTGGTTTCCCTCGGCCTGGGTATCCTCCCAGGATCCCCCAGGCCCACCGCTGGAGCCTGCTGCTGGGGTGGAGGTCGCAGGAAGCCCCTGAGTTCCCGCCTGGAGAACCGCTGTCTGGAGACCCGGCTGGCTGGCTTTCTATTCACCCACTCTTCTGGGCTTGCCCAGTGTCCACCACACACCACACGTTCACTGGGCACAGCACACACCTGGGGAGGACAGACTCCAACCTCATGGAGAAAAAACAGAAATAAGCAAAGAGGTAACATAATGCAAGCAATAACCCAGCAGTTCCACTGCTCGCCATTCCCAAGAGAAATAAAAACCGATGAACGTCCGTGAGTGCTGCGGTTTGAATACGGTTGTCCTGTGAAACTCACGGGGACATTTAATCCTCACTGGGTGGCATTAAGAAGTGGGACCAGTCAGAATAGATAAGAACACTGGAGCTCTGCCCTCAGGGCAGCACAGCCCCTTCATATGACCAGAGGGTTGACCGGTTCTTGGCCATCCTATGTGTGGGTCTGAACCCAGGCCCAGGCGCTCAAGGCTGCCGTGCACTCCATGCTCAGAGCCTTGTGATGCGCTGTACCTCCTCTACCAGCCAGAAGCCATCACCAGACACAGAACCTTGACCTTGACCAGAACTGTGAGCCGAAATGACCTCTGTGTAACTTTTATCCTGTGAGATCGTGTGGGCAGCAACAGGAAATGGATGGAGATACTGTCTTCACACTTGCAGGAGAGTGTTGGTGGCAGCTCTACTCCTTATTGGGAGCAATGCGAGTGTCCGTCAACAGCACAGTGGATGAGAAGCTCGGCGCATCCGTGTGTCAGGACAGCTCCACAGGGAGACAGACGGAACAACAGACACTCAGGCGACGTGTGTGAAATCAAAAGCAGTATGCCGAGCCAAGAAATCGAACTCAAAATCCGGGTGCAATGGTCCAAACTGTCACTCCTACCACATGCTCAGGAGGCCAGAGAAGGGTTAGTGAAAGTTAGTGGGCAGCAGGGGCAACTTAGCAGGAGTGTCAGTGAAAAATAAAAAGAGCTGTAGTTGGCGGTGCCCTTGCTTAGCATGCATGAGGCCTTTGGTTCAATCCTCAGTATCCAGTACGCGGCACCCAGGAATGGGACCCAGGAATAGCACCTGGTACAGGAAAAAACATCAGACAGATGACAATGTGCTGAAAAGGAAAAGTTACGCTTAGTGACAGGAAGCTGGAGGAAGCCGGGGAACTGACCCTTTTGGGGTGACACCAAATGTTGATCGTATGGTGATTATCAGGACACATATGTGTCAAAATTCACAGTGTGGTGTGGTGGTGTGCACCTGGAATCCCAGCATTTGGGAGGCTGAGGCAGGAGGACCACTTTGAGTTTAAGTATAGCCTAGAGTACATAGTGAGCTCCTACCTAAAAAACAAAGCAAACAAACAAACAAAAAAACCAACCGACTACCTCATCAAACCAAACACTTTAAATGAACAGATTTTATTGTATGTAAATTATACTTCAATAAAGTTGATTTTAGAAAAAAATACCAAGAAGTATAAAGACAATAGGAGAAAGGAGTTTGTTTTAGATAATGTTATTAGAGTTGCCACTCTGAAAAAATTATAGTGGAGCCGAGACCAGAGACCAGGATGGAGCGGTGAGCTGGACCTGAGGGTAGTGTAGCGGGACCTGCAAGACCAAAGGCCCTGAGGCCAGCTGGCTGCTCTCTCCAGGGCCAAGAAGCGGACACAAAGCTTGTGCTAGCACCTGCACAGGGGCTGCCGCCCGCTGGCTTCATTACAACCCGGGAAAGGCTGCTCTCCCGGCCCTGGCCTGGTGTGCTGCCTGTGAGTAGGAGGGCTGCCACGCGGGGAAGTGCCTCAGAACCCGCTTTGCTGGATGAATGGAGCCTAGGGAGGAGGGGGGCTCCTCACATCCCTGGCTTCTTTGTCTTGCTTTGAGGTTCCCATGAAAGCAGACCCTTCGGCGAAGATTTGGGTCCCGGGGTTTCTATGGGACACGAGCCTAGGAAGCAGTTTGAGAAGGCCGAAACCCGCCAGGGAAGGAGAGGCTGCTGGTGAGTAACTTCCAGCTGTGGTAGCTGGGCTGTCTGGAGGGGCTCCCTGAGGGAAGCACGCCCAGAGCTGTCCACTGAGCAGAAGACTCGGCCCCTCAGTGCAGAGTGAACACAGCCACCTCCCACGTAGGTGATAACCAGCTCCGTACGGGGTAGAGAGACCCGGGAAGCTGTTGTTGAATATGGCACAGGCTGAGGGAGGACATGAGCAGGCACCACCGTGGCCACAGCAGTGTCCAACGGAGGAGATGGACAGGAGCCCTTGCTCTAGCCTTGCTGAGGCTCCCACCATCCTTGACAGCACTGGTCAAATTTCTGCCCTGGTTTCATTTGCATGCAACTATTTATTTATTGGGATTGGGATTGAATTCAGGATCTTTGCATGGAGCTATATGTTTAACCCTTTTAAAGTTTTTCATCTTGAAATGGTCTTGCTTAGTCATTAAGCTGCCTGAGCTAGCCTTGAACTTTCTGGAGAATTTTCTTTCTGTCTGTCTGTCTTTTCTGACTTTCTTTCTCTCTCTCTTTCTTAATTTTCTTTCTGTCTGTATCTCTCTCTCTCTCTCTCTCTCTCTCTCTCTTTCTTTCTGTACAGGGAATTGAACTCAAGGCCTCACACTTTCCAGGCAGATACTTTGTCACTGAGCTGTAACCCCAGCCCTGGGTTTCAACTTTCGATCCTCTTGCCTCAGCCTCCCAGACTGCTGGGATTACAGGCCCGCATCACCACTCCCAGCTGCACTGCTTTTTAAAATTTATTTATTTATTTTGAGACAAGGTCTCTCTTTGTAGTTCAGGCTGGCCCTGAGCTCACCATGTAGCCCAAGCGAGCCTTGAACTCACAGCAATCCTCTGCCTCCTGAGTGCTGGGATTCCAGGTGTGAGCCACCACGCCCAGCACTGTGGTATGTGGTGCTGATTGCTGACAGAAGTCAGTTGTATGTGGTTACTGGGGATCAAACTAGGGACCTTGCGCTTGCAAGGCAGACAAGGGAACCACTGAGCTAAACGCTCAGTCCTGCCTGCATTGCTTTTTAAAAGACGCACCTCTTCCTTCTTTGTCCCCCTCCACTATCCTTGTCTCCTGGGAAGAGTGATCTATTTTCAGGTACTGTAATTTTGTTACTTTGAATGTTATGGATACAGTCCTACAGGGTGTAACTTTTGAGAATTGGCTTTTCCCACTCAATATAATTCTTTGGAATTATTATATGTGTGTGACTACACATATCCATACATTGTTCTTTTCTTGCTAAGTAACATCTCATTGTAGGAATGTGACTGTTATTTAACCATTAACTCATTAAATTATATGTTTTATTTCCAGTTTGTGTCTATTACAAATAAAGCTGTTACAGATAGGATTTTACATGAACAGAAATTTCAACTTCTATAGGATAAATGCCCAGTGGTACAATTATTGGGCTATAGTAATTGTGCGCTTAATTTTTTTTTTCTTTGAAAGTCTCACTTTGTAGTCTAGATTATCTTTGCATTAGGTATCCCAGGCTGGCCTTGAATTTATCATGATCCTCCTGCCTCAGCCTCCTGAGTGCTGGGATTACAGCCACACACCACTATACCCAGCTTTGTGATTAATTTTATAAAGGAATTACCAAACCATTTTCCAGAGTGGCTGTATCATTTTGCTACGTGTGAGTGACCCAGTCCATCCATCCAATCACGGACCAGCATTTGGTGCCACTACTCCTCTTCATTTAGGAGTCCTGTACTTAGATGTATAGTGGCATCTCACAGCAGTTCCATCTGATGGCTACTGATGCTGCCTTCATATATTTGTTGTCTGTGCAGCTTCTTCCATGAAACATTTCTTCATGTCTTTTTTTTTTTTTTTTTTTTTTTTTTTTTTTTTTTTTTTTTGAGACAGGGTCTCGCTTTTGTGGTTCAGGCTGGCCCTGAGCTCAGCCTCCAACTCACATCACAGCAATCCTCCTGCCTCTGCCTCCCGAGTGCTGGGATTACAGGCGTGAGCCACCACGCCCAGCACTGTGGTATGTGGTACTGGTTGCTGCTGGGTGTGAGTCTCCACGCCCAGTATTGTTATGTGGTTACCGGGGAATCGAACCTGGGCCCTTGCGCTTGCAAGACAGGCACCGGAACCACTGAGCTATATCCCTGGCCCTCATGTCTTTTGCCCATTTTCAAATTGAATCTTTTTTTTTTTTACTTTGAGATTTTGAAAGTTCTCAGTATATTCTAAATACTAGTCCTTTTTCAAGTATTTCTTTCAGTCGTGTCTCTTTATCTTCTATGCACAATCTTTCATGAAGCAAAGTTCATAAGATCAAAATTAATAGGTGTGTACTGTGAAACAGGAAGAAAATGTTCAAAGGGAAAGGGGAAAGAGGGCAGAGGAGAGCAAAGAAGGGAAGAGAAAAAATTTGATGGCCGAAAAAACAGAAACAAATCTTATGTATATGGGGGTGGGGTGGTGGGAAGGCAGAGGAGTGGGAAAAAATAAGAACAAAGACACACCATGTACACGTACAGGTTCTCAGTGAGGAATGTGGGCATAATGTATATCTAAAATGTGCCAATCGACTCATAAAGGGGAAAAAACAAAATCAGTAGTCTCAGTTTCCTCTTTCACGGGACTTGCTTTCGGTATGAAACCTAAAAATTCTGTCTAGCCCTAGATATAAAGAATGCATCTCTCTCTCTCTCTCTCTGTGCAAGATTTAGTTTTACCGTTTACATTGAAGTCTGTGATCTACTCTGAGTTGCTTTTTGTGTGATGGGTGAGATTTCGGCCTAGCCCCTGTCCAATGCTTTTTGTGTACTGCTGTCCAGTTGTTCCAGTACCACGTGCTGTAATGCCTCCGTTTAGGGGAACAAGGGAGAAAGGAAGGAAGAGATGAGAAAACAAAGGGAAAAGTGGAAACGATGCTTTTGTACATAGGGAGGGAAGGGGGCTTGCAGAGAGGAGGGGCATGGGACAAAAGGGTTGGGAAGTAAAAAATAAAAATAAAAGTAAAGGCTCCTTTTCCTCCAGTGAATGGCTTTTGTGCCTTTCTCAAAAATCACCTGGGTGTGTTTGCGTGGCTTTGCTTTAGACTCTGTTGTGTGCCACAGTGCGCCTACCTCTCCACCAATACCGCACTGTCTAGATTCCAAGACCCCCACAGTAACCTTTAATATCAGATACCATCCTTCCTCCTACCTCATTCTTCTGGGTTTTATTATTCTAGGGCTGTGACTTTCTATATAAACTTTACAATAAGCTTGTCTCCATCTACAAAAACAAAAAAATCTTTCTGGGATTTTTTTTATAAGAATTGCACTAAAATATAGATCAATTTGGGGGAAAATTGACATCTTTACTAGGATAAGTCTTCCAGTCCATGAACACAGTGTCTCTCCATTTATTCAGGTCTTCTTTGATCTCATTTATCAGCATGTATGATGTTCAGCATACAGATTCTGCACATGTTTTATAAGTCTAGACCGTATATCTTATTTTCTTTGGAGATGTTATAAATATTATTTTAAAACTGAGATTTCAGATGTTTGTTGTTGGTATATGGAAACAAAGAAAAGTTATTTGATCTTAAAAATGTATTAATGTGGGATTTTATTTCTGCCTAGGATACAGAAAGCTGCAAGAGAACATCGCACCCATCCTAGCAATAAGAAAAACAGTTTGTCTACCCAATCATAACTTGTCTTGAGCTCATCAGAGAACAGAGATCACAAGGCAACCGTGAGAACTGCACACTGCAGTGAAGTAATCCCACGTCCAGAGATACAGGACCCACAGCACCCAGGGTCCCTGTGCTGTGCTCACTTTACCCCCCTCACGCTGAGGAGTGTCAGGGAAGCGATCAAGGGAGAAGGAGCCCTCCCTGAAGTGCTCCTCTCTGTGTCCCCCCTGATGTGCCATCTGGCATGCTGAGTCCACATGTTGCAGGGCATCCGTTTGCTAGAAGGAGTAGGGACAGAGCCCAGGCTGTTCCAGTCAGATCCTCCCCATCTCAGGGTGTTGTAGTCTCTGGATACTCCAGAGTTATTCTTGAAAACTTCCCCCTCCCTCTGTGTGTGTGTGTGTGTGTGAGAGAGAGAGAGAGAGACAGACAGACAGACAGAGAGACAGAGACAGAGAGACAGAGACAAGAGAGAATTGATTTGGGGTTGGCCCAGGGCCTCCTGAAGAACTGTCCTCCCACAAATATCTTCTCCCTTGGCACAACACTGAATCAAGATGTGCTATGATCCCAGTACTGGGAGGCAGAGGCAGGAGGATTGCTGAGTTCAGGACCAGCCTGAACTATAAAGTGAGACTCTGTCTCAAAAAAACTAAAAGAAAAAAAAAAAGACACATTACAGTTAGATGAACAAAAATAAGCTTTACAGTGAAGGATGGTACAAGATGGCAGCCCAAGGCCTTCCAGCAATTGGCTTCCCATAGAACTTGAACAACGTCCACATATGGAGTTACCTTCGCAAGACCTATAGACAAGGTGAGGGATCATGGGAACTGTTTTAGCATAAAATAGGAAAAGATACAACAAAGGAAGTAGAGAGACATGATCGTATTGTCCGTGTCACTCTTCTCCTAACTCCAAAAGCACAGCCTGGAAAGGCATGGTACTCTTTTGTATGAGAGGGAAGTCAGTACAAGCCTTTGACTTGTAGCTCAGCAGTGGCCACCATGGCAAAACCCAATGGCCTGAGAACATAGCCTGGTGACCATATATGTATTCCTAGACCTGTCCTAGACCTGCAGCCAGCCTGGCAGACTCGCCACCGCACTGGGACAGACTCATGTTCCTAATCACACCACCACCCACTGTGGTGTATACTCCATGACTGCTTTGGGCCTGGAAAATATTGGAACTGCCTCTACCATCATCTTCCAACACTAAATATCAGGATGAGGAGAGATTTCTCTTCTGTAGGAAAGGAGGAAGAAAACACTGGGTAGAAGCCATGGTCCCTGAACCCAGGCTCGTGCCCACTGATGGGGCATCTGCCTCTGCCTCAGTGCCAGATAGAATCCACAGCCTCACTGGAACTGACTTGCATTCTGCTCTCGGTCACCACAGCCAGCAACAGTGGCTTTAGAATGTGGACAAACCTCTGCAGCAGGCCGGCTACTGCAGCTTGGGTCTTGATCTCATTCTCATACTGTGTAAGTTTCCCCTACCGTAGGCTTCAGGCATGAACCATAGCCCATGCCACCTTCCCTCAACCCCAGGCAGCAGCCCACGGAAAATGTCATTCTCGGCTTGAGGGAAAGAGATGAAAGCAGATGAAAAAGACTGCCTTGCACCCAAGCAGTGGGCACCCAAGTTAGGCCCAGCGTTGGGCGAGTACTGCCGCATGAACAGAAGCATGTGGCTGATCACAAAGCCCCTGAACTCATTCCAGCCTGTGGCAGATACTTGCAGATTCAGGGGGCTTAACACCCTTCGGTGACGCTCCTCGATTTTTCTCAGGCCATCATAACACCAGTGGCAGGTTCGTGGCGAAACGAGCTTAGGCGCCCTCTAGCGCTGGAATAGTGGCAGTGACCGTGACATCATATAACAGACCAAACAAGGTACCAGAAACCAAGCAAATACAAAGTGTAATCTTTCAGAGAATTTAAAATAAATGGTTAAGAGAAATTCAAGAATAAAAAAACCTAGAAAAACAATTCAATAATTTATCAGAGAAATTTAACATTGAGATAGAAAAAAATAAAAAGAAAACAGAAGGTGCACCCTGGAGCCAAAAAATGTAATGAGGGAAGTAGAAAATGCAAGGGGAGGTATCAACAGTAAAACAACAACAACAGCAAAAATCAGTGTGCTAAGAGACAAGAAATTTATAAGTGAAAAAAGGAGAAAATGGCAGAGTGATGATTGGCAGCAAATTCAGCCTCTCCAACAGACACTGAAAAATAACAGCTTGGTGAAGAACGAAAGAGAAATAAACCACAAGAAATTGGGAAGGAACTTACAGGAAAGTCAGAAGCTACAGAGAAGTTGGAGAGACCGTCCACAGTGCAGGGGAAAGAACAAAACAATCAGGACTCCCCCCCAGCTTAGAGCTGGCAGGGTAGGGGTCCACAGAAGCAAGGGGACACGAAGGGCTGAGAGATCCAAGGGGAAACCGCAGATGTCTGGGCCAGTGGCACGGACCTCAAAAGGAGCCTATGGCTGTTGTGAACTGCAAAAGCAGCAGTTGCCCCCTTCCCCTGGGAACTCCTTCCACACAGCAGGCAGAAGCCAGTGAGATTCCAGCATGAACGCCTGCTGAGCATCACCAGACAGTGCCTGGTCAGGTCCCATTTGGCGAAGTGGAAAATCTGGGATTCAGAACAACTGAAAAACAATTTTAAGTCAGGGCTCCCAGACTGACTAGGTGAGACACAGCCACAGGAGTCAGGCAGGAGCAAAACAGAAAGAGATCCGCTGAAAAATTTAAACTCAGCCCGGGAAGGACACAAACTCCACCTCCCACAGTCAAAAACCAGGCTGGATTTGAGTTTCATCCAGAAACAGCTGGGTCTGAAAGTGCTGGCACTAAGTAGCTGAACCCTCAACCTACTGCCTACCTGCAGCATAGGCCTGAGATCTGACTGCCTTCCTTATCTACCAACATCTCCACCAAGACACTGCCATAGCCTGGGGTAAAGACAGGCTAAAAAAAAACCTTTACAGGCCTGGAGAGCTTGAAAGACAAGTACTCCCAAAGTCATTCCTGGAACCTAACAAATACCCTGCCTCCATAACAGAAAAAGACCCACCCCTAAAAAAAAGAGAACTACAGACAAAACTCTTTAAAATTCATAGTGGTGGTCAAGATCTTGGCAGAGGACTATAGCATACCTCTGAAAAGGAGACTCACAAAAGTGATCTCCGTGCTAGCAACAAAGAGTTTCTGTGGCAAACAACAGCGAACCTAAGCACAAAACAAAACAAGCAAACCACAGAAGTATAAGAAGAGGAGACAACAGACTGCCTCCAAAGACAATCATGGAACGTGGAGGGGGAGGGAAGCAAAAGCCACACTCCCACATTATTTGAAAAGATAACAGAGGATAGGGCCGGGGATTTGGCTCAGTAGTTCTGGCACCTGTCTTGCAAGCACAAGGACCCGGGTTCAATTCCTGGTTAATCAGTACCACATACCACAGTGCCGGGCGTGGTGGCTCACACCTGTAATCCCAGCACTCGGGGGAGGCAGAAGCAGGAGGGTTGCTGTGATGTGAATTTGAGGCTGAGCTCAGGGCCAGCCTGAACCACAAAGTGAATCCCTGTCTCAAAAAACATAAAAAAAAAAAAAAGATAACAGAGGAGATTAGAAAACCTGTTGATTAGATACTCGGTGGGCTCACAGAAGATATAATTAGCTAGATAATGAATATAATAAACAAAATGATCAGTGAGCTTACCAAAGACATTAATGAAAAGACAGCTAAGCTAAACAAAATGATACAAAACCTAAATGACCAGTGTAGCAAAAATTACAGTCTATGAAAAGGTTCCAAACAGAAACCTGAGAGATTAAAAACAATATGGAAAGTATGGGAGCTAGGTGTGGTGATGCACACCTGTAATCCCAGCATTTAGGAAGCTGAGGCAGGAGGACTGCCATGAATTTGAGACCAGCCTATGCTGCATAGTGGTGCAAGGCCAGCCTGAATGACAGACCGAGACCTTATCTCAAAAAAATAATAAAGGGGGGGAGCAAAAGTGACTGGTGTAAGAATAGAATACCAGAATTAGAAAATAGAGATGTTTCCGAAGACCAGATACTCAGAGATACATTAAAGATACAAAATAATATGAAAAATGAATCCAACAGCTGCTAAATTGCATGAAGAAGACTAATCTAAGATTAACTGGAATAAGCGAAAAATCCGAAGACAGCACAAAGGACATTAAAAATAAACCTGTTTACAGAAATAATAGTAGGACATTTTCCAAATATAGGGAACGAAGGGATAAGTGAGAGATAAGCAGAGATAAATGAGGCATAGACAATCTTGAATAGCCACAATCAAAAGAGTATCTCTCCATGTTACCACAGTCAAAATCCCAGAGTCCAGCACAGGGATAGAATCTTAAAAGCTGTGAGAGAAACAGAATTACAGGAAACCTCTCAATACAAACCTTAAACACCAGGAGAGCTTGGAAAGGCAGCAGCTCTAAAGTCATTCCTGGAAGTTAACAATACCCTGATTCCAAAACTGAAAAGGATTAACCAAAAAAGAGGCCAATGTCTTTAAGAAACACAGATGCAAAAATCCTCAGCAAGATACTAGCCAAAATAATGCAACAAATCATTTAAAAGACCATGCTTTCTAAAAGAGTTTAAGTCATCACATTGCAGTGATATATTCACATTCAGGTTTATAGCAGCATAATTTATAATAGTTAAATCTTGGAAACAGTTTGTATGTCCATCACAGATAAATGGATAAAGAAGATGTATTTATATACAATGGATTACTCTAATGCTATAAAGAAGTAAAAACTTGAGATATTTGTAAGCAAATGGATGCACCTTGAGGCCATAATGTGTCAAGTAAAATAAATCAGATATATACCCTAAATATCTCATGGTTTCTCTTATATGAAAAACCAAAAATGTAAATAAAAAAGTAACAGACAATAGGAAGTAGGGAGATCTTTTTCAAAACAGAGGGGAATAAGAGATGGGGAAGGAAGGGAGGGAGGGAAAACATTAAGAAGAAAGAGAATAAAAAATGAAAATGGGCTTTTTCAAATGAGAAGGGTGTCGAGTTTGAGGAAGCAAGGAGGATGAGAGAAGGGAAAAAGAATTAAGATGTGTTATGTACACGTACAAACTCTCCATGATAAGTGTAATCACTATGTGCCACAAACATGTATTAGTAAAATTTATAATTCATAAAAGAATAAGTAAATAAGCATTCATTTAAAAAATCATATATCACATCCAAGTAGAGTTCCACAAACATATATCAATAAATGGTTTAACATATCCATATCAACAAATCACATGAACAGAAGCAAGAACAAAAGTCACATGATCATTTCAATGGACAGAGAAAGTCTTTGGCAGAATCCAACATTTATTCATAATAAAAACCTGAAGAAAATAAGCATAGAAAGACCTTATCTTGGTTTGATAAAAGCCATTTGTGACACATCGATGGCTCACAGCATATTGAGTGGAGAGAAGCTGATAGCTTTTCCTCTAAAATCAGGAACAACGCAAAGATGTCTGCTATTCCCACTACTGTTCAGTGTAATTCTAGAAACAGTAGCCCAAGCAATCAGGAAAGAGAAAGAAACAAACAGGAAATGTACAGGAAAGGAAGAAGTCAAGTTATCGTTATTTGCACATGGCATGATCCTCTACACAGAAGACTCCAAATATTCCACCAAGACTCCAGGATTTAATAACCAAATTCAGTAACCTAGCAGAATACAAAGTAAACACAAGTAAAAATCGATAGCATTCCTGTATATCATAATGAACTCACTAAGACATTAGGGAAAAAATATCTTTTACAATAGCATCAAGAAAAATTAACTACTTAAGAATTAATTGAGGGGGCCAGGGAGTTAGCTCAGTGATTCCAGCACCTGTCTTGCAAGCGCAAGGGCCCGGGTTCAATCCCTGGTAACCACATACAATACTGGGTGTGGAGACTCATGCCCAGCAGCAACCAGTACCACATACCACAGTGCCGGGCGTGGTGGCTCACGCCTGTAGTCCTAGCACTCGGGAGGCAGAGGCAGGAGGATTGCTGTGATTTGAGTTTGAGGCTGAGCTCAGGCCAGCCTGAACCACAAAGCGAGACCCTGTCTCAAAAAACCTTTAAAAAAAAGAATTAATTGAGGGCCAGGGATTTAGCTCAGTGGTTCCAGTGCCTGCCTTGCAAGCACAAGGGCCTGGGTTCATCTCTGGGAGTCACATACAACAATGCGGGGCATGGTGACTCACACCTGTAATCCCAGCACTTGGGAGGCAGAGGCAGGAGGATTGCTGCAAGTTCGAGGCTGGCCTGGCTACATAGTGAGCTCAGGCCCAGCCTGAACTGCAAATTACAAAGCGAGACCCTGTCTCAGGGAAAAAAAAAAAAAAAAAAAAAAAAAAAAAAAAAAAAAAAAAAA